>JABXWE010057001.1:0-12167 GCA_014611495.1 Limonius californicus | reverse complement strand
TATATTATAACCTTACAAAGTATACAGTATGTTCATTAAAAAAAAACTCTAGTAAAGTTACTTCTTTTCTTCATTTAAGTTAATCCTTATTTTTATAGAAACCCAATTGACATTGTTTTATCTTTTCAGTTAAATATTATATACAGAAAGCAGATACAAGCAGTTAATATAGGAATTATTCTGGAAGATAATTATTTAGAAGTAAATTGATTGAAAATCGTCAGTATAAGTTGATTTTTCCACGTCAGTGTTTCACAATTAAAAATATTTACACAGGAATGTATGTATATTCAACTCAACAAACGCGTTATGAATACGTATTGTTTCGATTAATGCTGAAAATGAAACTGAACGTTTATTTTAGAACACTAATTTCCCTTTTAATTTTCCAATGTAAATATTTAAATCCAACTATAATTACGAATAATAGTTTGATGAAATATGTAGTTGTACAAAATAATTATACTTTCTAAAATACTTATTGGGTAATGAGAGCGTACAAAATTTCAAATTTATTGTAATACTGGAATTGCTGTTATTTATCAAGCCAAACAACACACCGTATTTGATGCATTGCGTTGGTGGTTTGAACGTTTGGAATCCGGAGCTGGAAAAACTAGCATGAAAATGTATGTAGCACGATGTATGACGCTTTTGAGGTTTGTAAAATATCGCTTTTTTTTATAGCGACCTTTGTGAATATCAGAGTTTGATGCAGAACCTGGGCCGTGAAAAATACATATTAAAAATCACGGTATATAAAAGCTGGGATACTTCTACTCTATATAATATCCTTGAATTATACGCCCTTTAACACTGTCTATTTATGTGAATATTGTATAATATAAGTAACTATGTTCATATACGTGAAAATGCGAGGCATTTATTGGTAATGTGCCACTACACGAAATGACGATAACAATCTAGTTTTTTAAGGTAATTTATTGCCATCGATATTATACATTAAATAAAGCCATTCAGAGTGTCGTGGCGGCCGGAAATTTGTCATTTAATTACGATAAACATTCAAGTAGGACAGTGTAAAATTAAGTTGTGTTTAGTTCTTTCCCTAAGCTAATTAGGACTTTTATATGGTCTTGCGGGTTTGTTTTTTACACGGAAAATTCTAGGAATAAATTCAAATACCTAAAGTATGGATCCAAGGAGTTCTATTAATATTCAACACAAAACCCACTACTACTTGATATGTTTTCTATAGACTTCAAGTATGTCGCTCAAACAGAGCGGGATGGGCAAGAATTTTCAGCAGATTCTGTTACTTCATATTTTTCAAGATAAAGAATTTGCTCATTCAAGTTTTTTGATACCAAAGTTAATTTATCCTGTAAAATGTTGCCTTGTTGCAAAGAAACTATAGAGTTTCATTAAATTTTTGGGTAGCACTGTAGAATTGCCGGCAGTTGGTATGTATTATAAAACTCCACAATCTCTTACATTCTCCGAAAGCATTACCCAGAATGGGAAGCGACAGAGAAATATTAGGTACGGTAAAAAAACGAAAAACACCGTACCTTGGACACGTTTACCGTAACAACAAATACGAACTTTTATAACTACTTATGGAAGGAAAAATAAAAGGGAAGAGAGGACCAGGTAGAAGGAAGTGCTCGTGGCTCAAGAACATTCGGGATTGGACAGGAATGAACAGCAATTCACTAATAAGAACAGTCAAGAACAGAAACGATTTTGCCGAAATTGTTGCCAACTTTCAATGATGAATACGGTACCGCTAAGAAGAAGAATTACCCATATGATTGATTTTGCCTGATGTTTTGCCTTCAAAATCTCTTAATACTATTATAAAATATGCGTATGGACGTATGGTTTTATGCCAAATGGATTATCGGTCCGATGATTTATTTTAGAAAATTTCGGAATTTCCTAAAATTGCTAGAGTAGCATTATCTAGACTGGAGGATTATTGTTATAAAATCAGAGAATCTCTTAAATTGTTGGAAGAACTTTGCAAGGTCTAACCAAGGAAACTTTAAAGTCGGTTATTTTTATTGTACTATATCAGAACCTCTTGACTAGTATTATCTAGATCAGAAAGAACTGGCTATAAGCTAGGAGGATATTCTAGCAGGCTATTTATATTATATAATTCAAGAATCGTTTCAATTGTTGGGCAGGATAAATTTTACAATGCTTTAAGTCAAATATAAATTCCAAACGATAGAATGAAAGATTCAGTAAAATGGATTTTCGGGTAGACAAATTTTATTACAATATCCGAGAATATTTTTTATAGTCGGATAGAATTATCTCGATGGTAGGACCTTCGAGAGTTTCAATAATGTGGATTTTCTAGTAAATGTATGTGCAGAATTCTTTATTATCTTTACATTGTTGGATAGCATTATTTCGATGGTAGAACCTTCGAGCGATTTAGTCTCGTATTTAATGTATAGCGCAATACTCTAGACTCTCTTATATTGTTGCAGAACGTTACCTTGTTGGTAGAACCATCCAGGGTTTTAGTATGGTGGATTTTCTATTAGCTGATTTGTGTTACAATATTCCAGGAGTTCTTACATTGTTGGACACTATTGGATGACTATCCGATGGTAGAAACTTCGAAAGATTCAGTTAGATTGATTTTCTCAAAGATGATTTATATTAGAATATTCCACATTGTTTTATATTGTTGGATAGAATGATTCAGGTGATAGAACATTTGAAGATTTTGCGTGAATTTTTTAGTAGGTAGTAGTAGATTGGTGTTACATTATTCCAGAGTCGCTTACATTGTTGGATACTATCATCCCAATGATAGGATTTTCGAGGGTTTTAGTTAGGTGAATTATTCAGTAGGTGATTTGTTTTACAATATGCTAGCATCTGTTATATTGTAGGAGAGTATTACCCAGGTGATAAAACCTGGGGCCTCGGTGGAGTAGTGCGGAAATGCAATGCCACTCGAGGTCACGCGAAATTCGGCACGATTGGTCGAGGTAACGAATCCCGACTGGGGTGACCGCATTTCGCTTAGTTAAGTTTAGGGTGCATGTTGCATGAATGTCTAGTGTGTAAGGAACGCCCGCACCTCCCTGAAGTAATGCAAAAGATGTTCCGAGGGGGGAACGGTAGTATGAATGAATGAGAAAAAAAAAGGTGATATAACCTTCCAGGGTGGATTTTCTAACCGGATTATAAAATTATAGAGTTTGTTAACATTGTTGGGCTGTTCTATCCAGATGGTATAATCCTGTAGCGTTTAAGATACATGGATTTGCTATTCTACCAAATCTTATTATCTTGGTGGTAGAATCCTGCAGGATATGAGTCAGGTGCATTTGTATTATATAATTGTTTAAAAATCTTTTACAATTTAGTAGTGAATGGTAGACACCTGCATGGTTAAAACGAGTGACACTTTCCGGCCGATAACGTGTAAAATAAAATTTAAAAACTTCTTTATGTGACGTGATTATTATCCAGATGATGGAACTATACAGTATTCCAACCGGATAAACTTCATGGATCATGTTCGAGCATTTCTTAAAACATAATACATATCGTAACAATAATTTATCCATAGTAATATTGTGGCATATTTTTTTAACTAAATTTTAGACAATTACACTCCACATTTAATGAAATTAAAAATAGACCCAATTTTGATTTTATTTATCGTATTTAAACTTTTTAACGTCTGAAAATTCTCATAAATTATCTGTAATTTGCTACAGAATATGTAATTAGTTTTAGTAATTATTTATTATTTGTCACGAAAAGCTATTAAATAAAAGTGAATCACCTCTGTGAGTCACCCTTCAAGTGGGCAAATAAAGTCAAATTTAGAAAGATTGTATGTTATCACTTCTAGTGACAGCAATGACCTTTCTTTTAGCTATGTTTGTAGGAACAATTAAGCCATATTTGAAGCTTGGCCTGGTATGTACTTAGCTAATAAAAACTTCATGCTCAATAAAAGAATTACATAATAATTGTCTCGATAACTTATCTTTGCGATTTATAAAGATAACGTAGAATTATCTTTGTCAACTTCAATCGATAAGGCCAAGCGCTGCTGTGAAACGCCAGAAAAGTTTTGTGAGCCTCAAATTGATTGTGACTCCTGAATTTTACCCTTTCATTAATAAAATAAACTACAGAAGAGGCGACCAGCAGATGAAACCGTTTTGAGTATGTTCTGCTCCGTTTACTGCAAAATTCAGATGGTTTCATGTAAAAAATTTAACGCTGACAAAGAGCTTCGATAAAGAAACAAAAAAACTTTGGTATTTCAGAGCATATTTCAGAGACCAAAAAGAAAGTCGCGTTTGAAGCTAAAATAAATTATGAAACATCCAACACAATAGGTATAATACTTCGTTTGCCAGTCTTTCACTTTGTAAAATTATACCGCCTTTGTTTCAGCTTGAGAACTGCATGCTGTATTACAGGTTGCAACTTAATTATATTTTAGAATATGAATTTTTATGCACCTACATGATTTAGATGCCATAAGGCACGAGATTTTGTAATTTTAAGGTTGAAGTTAGCAACTTAAAAGCTTTTATATTGCCGCAAGGCAGCTTAGAATCCGGATAAATTATGAAAGGTGCCTCTACTTAATGTAAAGGACGTGATGTAAAAGAGAATTTATTATGGAAAAATTTGTTGCCGACACTTTTCTTGTCAGTGGGTTAATTTAATTTAAGTTTTTATGAGGTCTATTGAATTACTTTAACATTAAATATATTATTAACTATAATCATCCAATGCTCACGTAATTGGCTAGATAAGTTGGTTATGTGATTGAAATATTAGAAAATATACTAAAGTTATTTAAGTTATCATTGTCAGTCGACAGGACTTAGTATATCAATTACATAACACATTTTTTTTTGTAAAAATTGATTATTTAGTCTATTACATAGGCAAATAAACACACTAGCGGCCCCTGTAGCTCTGCACCCACACTGAAATTACTAAAACCACATCGTCGTATACATGAGAGATCTATGTGTTTATTTGCCTATGGCTATTATTACACAATTATTCATATGCCATAAGTGGTTTTAATACTGGTGTACAGTCACCATTAATTTCTATTGGGAATGCCCTTGTATCTTGTATGTATTGTTGAATGCAAATTCATCTACAGATTTTAGTATGGTGGTAATAGAACAAATATTGTCTTTAATTTTTTCTTAAGTAGAGCACATGGAATTAAATTGTCATAAAACAGGGTGCATAGGAATATTTTTGAAAAGGATTTTCTAGTTCATGTTCTTCCGGCGTTGGCGACGCGTTCGGGAACGGACGTATTTTGGGCGCTGTCGAGCAAAATTGCTTAGCGAGACTTTAAAAAATATTTTGGGTGCAAACTATCAAGTTCCAGTGCGTGTGTGTACGAACCTAGGAAGGTAGGAAGGAGGAACTCTACCGGCTATACTTAACGATCGATCGAAGGTGAAAGATACGCGATCGACAAAGAAAACAACAAGACGGGGGGAAAAACAGGCCTATTTTTATTGTATCCCATGAAATACACAATTATTTCAAATTAATTGCACCATTTCTTAAAATTGTAGCACTATCCAGATGGTGACCTTTCTAATCAGTGTTTTGCACTAATAAATCTGAGAATCCGTTAAAATTGTTGTTAAAACCTTCGTTTAAATCAAATAGATTTCTTCTCTGTAGTCAGCTTGATGAAAATGTCTTTAGGTCTGCAAAATAGATGCCTTAACAGTCTTCATAATTATTTGGCGTAACGGTGGCTCACAAGAAAACGGGGATTTGTAAAACTGGCAACTAGGAACCGTAGTTGACGAATCTGAGCTTTGTAAAAATAGGTGCCATACAAGTCACTGACGAAGTGGACACCTAAAAATCTGGTTACTAAAAAACTGGAGGGGGGGTGAGGAATTAGATTTCTAGTGGAAGTCTAAAAATTTGGGCGCCGTTGTGAGTAGTATTTTCGTAGATGTTGGTGCCTACAAAATTAGACTCAATAAGAGTGTTCTTGAGAAGGGGATACCCATGAATTTAGATACCATATAAGTAAGTTTTGAGGAATTTTATATATGTAAAAGTGGAAGTTTAAGGATTCGGTCACCATAAAAGTGGACACTAAGGGATTCTAGTTTTGTAGATGTCAGTGCCTACGAAATTATACTCCATAAAAGATAAATGTGAGATACGCAAAAATGGCAAATGAGAAACCTGGATGCTATACACTTGTGCGCCTAGAGATCGAAGCTTTTTGAAATTGCAGACGAAGAATGTGTGCCTTACAAAAATGGACAATATAAAAGTGCCCAACGAGGAATATAGGTTCTAGACAAGGCGACACCCATGAATCTGAATACCATAAAACTGAATCGTGGAGAATATCATTTCTGTATGGATGTAGGCGGAAGAAATTTTGGTTCCATAAAAGTGGATGTCGAAGAATTTGAGTTGCATGAAGATGAAGCTGTTTTGAAGTTGGGGTCTGCATGATATGAAAATAGACGACAGTGAATCTGTGCACTATAAAAGTGTGCGACCAATTTGGGTTGAAGTCAAGAACTGTGATATTGTCACACTGACTTGCTAGCTTGCCACTGGAACTGCCTGAGACCAACACCCTAAAAAAACCTTCATAGTCACCAATAAATCCAATAGGCATATCAAATGCCTTCCAGCGGAGTGTTGTATGTGGCTGATCCGTGATAAGACCTCAATCAGCAGGAGCGATTAAGCTGCTATAGATCCCGATAGCTTCTACTGTGTGTCACATCCCATGAAAAAGCCACTGGTTTTTCTCACGTTGATTTATCTGAAGCAGTCACGGTCGCACCTGTGACAGATGCTTCACCGTTTGGCTCGTCTCTAATATGGATTCGTATGAATTTAAGTCTCGTAAAGGCGAGCGTCTAAATGTTTGCATGCCTTCAAATAGGCGATGAAACATCTATGAACCCTAAAAATATTCAGGGTTCGAGTAATATGGACGTCAAAAGTACGACGAAGAATCTGAACTCTAGAGCGTTGGAAAGGATCTGTCTGATCTCTGCAGAAGAGGCGTCAACACAAAATGTTTTAACTCTTATCATTAATTAATGTTTAAATATGCACTCTCAGGTGTCAGCAAAATTCCTATAAAATATTTGAATGCGTTTTGCGTCTGTTTTTATTCCCTAGATATACAACGAAAATTAATTAGATTCCTATTAACTCTACTTTTTCAATGTAGCGTTACTCTAGCCAGCAAGATTTTAAAAACAGTATCTCACTTGTAAATTTCCTAATTTCAAACTAATTTTTGCAACTTCTGCGATTTATAGAGATTATACCAAGAACTTTACTTGGTGTTACAATTAATAATTGTAAGTGCATTTCCAGAGGAGGTAAGGCGGTTTTTCTAGGCCGAGGTGAAGTCAGCTCGGTTTGGTTCCAGTTTTCTGTGTATAATTCAGTCCAATATTCCCGTGGAAATAGAAGCACTGTTGGTAGCAGCAAAGCTGCGCCTTCCTATATTAATTAGAAGATGACCAGGGAGGCCCAAGGGGATCTACCGGTTTAATTAAAAGGCGCACATAATGCAGGTTTCCCAATTTGTATTGCATAAACTGCATAATACAAATTACCGAATAATGCTTAGATGTTCCGGTAAATATAATATACTATCTATGTTGGATTAAACGGAATAAATGTCTTTAGGTGTTTCGGTAATCGTTCATATCTTCATGTTGTTGCAGTTCTCTGCGAGCGTTAATCTTCCAAATTAAGCCGATTTGCAGTGCAAATCTGAGGCATACATTTATGCATGTGTAGGCACTTAATATTCAACAGCCAGGCTTTGTGAACCATTGCAGAAGTTGATTATAATTTTACAGGTAAATGCAGTGAATGTTATGGATTTTTAAATTTCCAATTTTGCCCTGAAATTTTGCTTTATGTATATCTACAAGTTGTCCCGACCACGTTCATATCAACTACACTGCAACTCTTTTAATGCACGCTATTGTAGGCTATAAAAGTCATTTAAGCGATAATTTAAAAGCAAAACAGTTGTTGGAAAGTTTGCTATTTATGGAGCGTTATCCGCTTATTTTATATCGGAGTGGTGCACAGCTTCCACGGCCGGAAACGGGATAGATACCAAGCGTTTGAGCTAGCGGAAGCTATGCATAGGTGTTCAAACTTGGCATAAATGTGCTCGTGCCTAAACTCTCGCTTTGTACTATTTCGGACAGCAAAATGGCGGAGCTACTAGTCCAACTTTGCTGTATGCACTTCGGTGCAACATCGTCCAAGTTTCTGAACAATTTGCATCTAACTAGATTTGCAGTTCTGAATTTTGATGCAATTTTACTTTGAAGCGCGGAATTGGCGCGGTTTGCTAGCTTCGTTGCATTTCACCGCAAAATTTGCTTCATAAAACTTCTTTTACAAAACTCTATTTAATGAGATTATTTAAATACAAGAAGCAACAAATGTGGTTACAGTGATGAGTTTTTAAAAACGAATACGCAAATCTTGGACCGCGAGAACATTGGCTGGGCGGTGATTATGGTAATGGCTTGAAACTACTACGTTATTAGATATTGTGAAAATATGCAGTTGCACAAAGATCCGTTGATATTATTAGCTATAATGCATAAATGCAGTTAGATAACTGAATGCTGAGTTAGAAATTTCTTGGTGCTGGTAATGTGGATATCCAGACTTCAAAATAACCATCTACTTATGGTAGATGGAACCATGGTAAAGTAGTGGCCATGCCGCTTGGCTTTGGAGTTATTCTACCAAAGTCGCTCAGGTTCGGATCCCGAGCACTATACTTTCCCAGGGTGTTTGTGGTGCCTGGAACATGGATTTTTCATGGGTGGGGCATGTAAGACCCGTGAATAGCACGAAGTGTGGTGAACCCGGATACGCTGGGTAGAATGGGAATCTTAGAGTGTTCAAAGGCAACTCCATGATTCTTAAAAGAAAAACTATAGTAGAACTTAGTCATTTTGTAGCAAACCTATTTAAATATGTTCTACCAGAAGTGAGATGTGGTGGTATTTTAGTTGGCAGAGGGCTTGCTGTCTGTGCAAAACGTGGACTACGGTTTGAGTTCAATTCGTGTGCTGTAATCCGCCGTACACAATTCCCCAATCCGGTTGGCAAATGTAAGTGAGGAGTTTCTGTCTTTCGGATTCGATATTAAGTTATAGATACCCTATGTTTCTACCTTAGCGCTGAGTAGAAACATAAATTAGAGAAAAGGCCGCTGTACAGCAGTGGAACGAAATAGCTGGACGACGACAACAACGACCTGAAATGAGAAAGGACTTTTTTATTTCTTTATTGCTTATGGAGGACCTACAGTATATTTAGGTAATTAGCAAATTAATAGAATTTCATACAGTCACATTTTGAGTAGTTAAGCTTCTTAACTTAAAAAAAAAAGGTATATAAATTGTTTTGACGAAGTTGTAAATCGTTTTAAGCATAGTAGTAGTAATAATATAGTTCTGTTTGTTTCAATGACAGAAAACTTGCTACAGCCACATGCAATTTCTAGAACAGGTATAACCCATTCACGATTACTTTGCCTCGCGTGTGGGTTTGCATATCGAATACATTTGTTTCTGACAAAATGCGTTGGTACTGTAACAGCATTAAATTGAGGTTATGACTAATAAAAGCGAGCACTGTTATCAACGTTACTCCCACAATATTACGGTGACAACATCAATCAAAAACTTCAATTCGTTCATCTGGCAACAATGCCTTCAGCAGTTTCAGTGACACTTACAGTAGTGCAACCCAGTAAACATTATGAATGCATAATAAACTCTCTTGCTGTATTTCTTGAAAGATAATTAACGTTTGTTTCTTTTCGTACGCAAAGAAGAATCAATAATTACATTCTACTGTAGTCCATGAATAAAATTGAAAAAAGAATGGAAGTTAACATTAAAATACCAAATATAATTAGTGTAGTGTAGAGTGGATTATTTATTATATTTAAATTCTGAAATTGCATTTTAAGATGATTTTGGAATCGATTCTAATCTATACTACGCAAAAATGATAAGGGATATTGCACTGTAAGAGATTTAACGGCAACACCAATTGCATTTACAATAAAAAACTACCAAAACAACAAAATGTAACGTCTTGTTAGTCATGAACATGAAAATTATAATGAAGGTACGTTTACAGAAGAAATTTATGTTCTTGTGGAATTTGATGCCACAGTACCGGAAATACATCCCCCAGCTGTCTTTGCAAAAGATCCCATGCATGCTCGATGGGGTTGAGGTCTGGAGATAGCGGAGGAAGAGCAGAATGGTTTATTTCCTCATCTCGAAGCATCCCTACAACAAGAGCACGATGCGGCCTTGCGTTGTCGTCAAGAAAAACAAAACATTGACGTCCAACGGCGTTGCGACGGTTCAGAACATGGTCCATAAAGATCTCTTGGGCATAGCGTTGGTCCGTGAATGTACCATTAAAGATATGGAGGTCAGTATGGCACCCTAAAGAAATTTCAGCCCATACCATATTACCACCACCACCAAAGGCAACGACTGGATGTGTATACTGAGGTAAGGTACGATGCCCGCCACTACGATATGCTCTTTGACGCCGGCTATCATTGCCGAGACAATATCTGGACTCCACCCGGTGTCTTCGTTGAGCCACAATTCTTGCAGGACATCTCAGATGGCGGTATGAGGTTAGGCCTACTTCAAACAATCGATTTCTCACAGTTTGGTCGTAGACTCGATTTCCTGTTACATTCTGGAGCACTTGTTGTAGATGTCGAGCGGTTGAAAAGGGTGCATTCTTGCATTAATTACCAGAAGTCGATCCTTACGAGGTATTGTGATGCGAAAAGATCTACTTCGAGGCCTTCTTGCAGTCGTACCTGATTCTCTAAGGCGCGAAAGGGCATGTAAAATTATCCCCTGCGTGGTTCCTAACATATCAGCAATGTCGACCTGGCAATCTCCTCTTTGGTGCGGCTTTGCAACGGCTAAATTTCGTTGTTCTAATGTTAAATGGTTTTACTGCATTGTTGTTTATTATTAAGAACACAAATGTAACACGAATAAAAAAACCATGAACAAAAAAGACCTGTAGAAGACAGAAAGATTATTCAATCAAACACACAAACTCGACTTGACACTAATGCGGTTAAAAATTTTAACTGGATCGCTTGCTCTAAATATCAATAATAGACGACCATTAACCGTCAAACATAAACATGTATGCTTATATTACAATATCCCTATTCATTTTTGAGTAGCTTATAAACGCCATTATGGAAGTACAAGTGATACTACTAAATTATTTCCACATAGACAATGATAATACAAAGTTTTGCGTGTGTAAGTGTAAATTAGTACTGCCATTAATGCGTTTTTGGTTGGAATTTCTAATAAAATACATTGTAGTCAGTGCTATTTGCGTAATTTACAAGACGAGTGCTAAGGACAATCTCAGAAATCAATGTGACTGGTAAACACGCTTCTCGATATTTTCAACTTATTTGAAGAGCAGTTCGAAAAATGCCTAAGCACGCGTTTTATTATTACCTTTTTTTATGGTTCTGTTAATTGCTTTCTCTCTCGTCGTGGGTCTTCATGTCTGAAGAGTCGTGACTTGTGTCAAATAATTTAGGAGTTGGTTTGTATGACTTTCCTCCACAATAATCTGTCCTCTGCATTTCTAATATTCTGTTGAAGAGGAGCACCGGTTATTTCGCCTATCTGGTCCAACCAGCGTTTGGCAGATCTTCCTCTTGAACGGCGTCCTTCTATTTTACCCTGTACAACGAGTTTTTCCAGGTTATCATTAGTACGTCTAGTTAGGTGTCCAAAGTACTGTAGGATTCTTTTTTGCACTACCGTGGAGAGCCGGGTTGGCATTTTCACTTCTTCTATGACTGAAGCGTTTGTGCGGTGCTCTACCCAAGATATGCGCAGCATTAATTGCTTTACTATAGTATATTAAAGAACTAGTTTCATACGGCCTTTTCTTAACGCACCAGTCCAAGTTTGAAAAACGAGACGCGAAGCGTCGAGTTTTTCAACGGACGAGTGCGACAAGTGGTCTTATGAAACGTGTTCTTTATACTATTTTTTCTATTGAGGAAGTTTAAGAGTATTTTAAATAAATTTATGTAGAAAATTTTACGTCAAATC
>JABXWE010057000.1:0-12467 GCA_014611495.1 Limonius californicus | reverse complement strand
CACCAATCTTAAAAACCAAAAAGTTACCAAAAACAGTTTAATAATAGAGGATTTTATTACCAAAAACAGTTTAATAATAGCCTCCATTATTAAACTGTTTTCGGTATCATAATGGACCTATTATTAAATCAAAGTAGATAAACAATTATTGGTTTGAATGATACAGGGCTTTTTCGCTTCCGACCTTTGTATTAGCATTATTTCTTCTATTAACAGTTAGCAAACAATGCATAAAAATGAGAAGTACATTAAGTGCATATAATAAAAAGCCAATTTAATATACCATTATGTAACCTGAGAAAATTCTGAACTTGACTATTCCAACAATTTTACAAAAAGCTATCATTGTTTTCGAAATTCACATCCTTTGTAAATGTTGTTGAATCTTAGAAACTACATGCCCATTTTAAATTAGTTTCGTAACTGTTCACTTCCCAGAAAATCTACAAACAAATTTCCGTTATAAATTTGAAGCATTAGAGATAGCAATACCCATTTCTTTAATAATACATTGTATTTTCCATGACAGCAGTAATTATCCAAAGAAGCGAGAAAATGCTCACCAAGGTCGCGCTGACGATCTCACAAACATTACTTGGTTTCAATGACAGTACTTGAACACCATTGAACAAAATGCTGTCATCTAATAACAGACGTCACGCGTTTTAAGTAGATAACAAATAAATGTACCATTATGGCCGAATTATGTAGTATTACTCTTAACAACTGTTCGTCACGTCAGGAAATTGTAGAATAAAGAATCACAATACCTTGAGTGCAGGGTTATTTCAAAATAAAAACAAGTTCCTGTATTTACAGCACGTACCAATTTAACACAAAATGAAGCACAAGAAAGGCATTCTCAATATCACAGGGCATTAAGATTTCTTTGTCACAAATTAGACCTGCAGGCGATATCATAGAAAATGTATTACCTTTCATACATAGATAGCATCGACATTTATGCAACTAAAATTTCAAAATTTATAGCTGTCTCAGTTGATTTACTAATAATTATTGTTAGTTTTTTATATGCTCCTACATAACTCTGCATTTCCAGTTTGCGTTGCGAATCAAACAAAAAGCTGCATCGATATTGAGGCAATTAAGCGATTACATAATTGGAAATGTCCAACGAATGTCACCAAAATAATCAGGTTTAACCCACCAGTTCTGCTCTTCTTAATTGATGGGCATTCATGTAAATCTTGATTATAGGCACGAACCGTTAGTTTGCTGAAATGTTTTTTGTTACCAGGCAAACGTAAAACCGAAGTTTTACACATTCGTAACAAGCCAGCAATTTTCGACCACGTTATAAGGAATTTCTAAATTTAAAATATCAAATCATTTGTCGGCACCCATCTTTTTCTTGTACATTCGATGTCGCTTTTTCACGTGGTTTGTTTTTTCTAGCTATTTTTGGTATTCTTTCTTCTGTCGTTACTATAGCTGTAATTGTTGATATGCGTTCTCAACAATATGCAATATCACTCAGTGAGTGTAAAACATGAAGGGCCAAATTTTGTACTGCTAATGTTGATTTTAGAAAAATGTATGACTGAACAGTATTTCACAATCGAGGAATTCAGGTAAAAGCGTCCTTTCGAGAATATTCGGATACTTGATACGAAAATCTCTGCGTTACTATTCTATATAAAAACATTTCTTCCACTTTGAGAATATGCTGGACTAAATTATAGTGCGCAATAATGTAAAAGTGATAATATCAGCACGATTGGATTTGATTGATTGTTTTGAACATCCACTTTCTTGATAAAATAAATAATTTAAAAAATATACAATAATTTAAAATTCTTATTTAACGATATCATTTAAATTATTTGAAAGACAAGAAGATAATAAAAGAATTTAGGTAATTAATCCATTAATGTATTATAAAAAGTGCAACCTTGCTGACGATTTAGCTAATTTTAATGCTTATGTTTAATCGCCCCGGATATATTAAATGTACTATACAGGTCGACCAAGCCAGCTGGTAGTACTAGACTACTTTCTGGAGCTTCAAGACGTGTTCCCATAATTAATAGTGATATTAATTGGCATTAGCAAATAATTACGCATAGTATATATAGCTCGTATTTTAAGATTTAGATCGATATCAAGAATGGTCTTGAATTATGGTTTAAACAGATCAGAAATGATTGAGAAATATATATTGTTTATTATGATTTATTTTTATTTAACATCGTCCTGTTTTGGCTTCTGAAGCTGTATAACGAAGTTAGGGAGTAAGCCAGGTTACAGTAAATATTTTCAAAGTAGGTAGTAGACTACTGACTATGGACTTACGATTGCGTTTCCTTCTAAGAACTGAAATCTCCTTACTGCAGCCCCCTCATGCACTCTGTTTAGCAGAAGATAATACTAACCGGCTTAAGAAAAAAAATTATTCAACTTTGATGTAGTATTTTTTCTTTTCCCTTTATTATGGTTTCGAAAATATTACGAAGTTTTCAAGAGAATATTTTTTCCGGAACTATTAATTTAAATTACCTGCTACAAACCAAATAATACTACTGATATTAGTAGTAATGGCGGACAATGTTAACCCTTACTTCTCTACAATTTATTTTTTTTCCCTTATGTATACATTTATGGTTAATTTATTTCCTTGTTAATTTGTATTTCATTTTATGGCACGGTCAAATTATTGTTTGTTAAATTTTTTTGCTGTTTCACGACCGTCATTATAATTTTAAACTAAAGCTTAGCGGCGTCTAAATATTTTTTTTTCTCTACTAGTAATATGTCGTAGCATTTTGGCACATAATAGAATGCTGTGAAATTCAATTTCTCTACCTTGGCGCAGTGACAAGTAAATAATTTTTCAGCTGTTAATACACAAAAGGTTGACTTTTTACTCGGATAAATTAACTCCTATATAAAATGTGTCATTTCCGAAGTCAAGTCCGAAATTACGAACTGTCGGAAATAACTTCGTTACAAGAAGTGGTAGATATATTAAAGGATTGGGCCTATAATATGAAAAAGAGCAATGGAGAAGATTATAAAGAATATGCAGTTAAATCAATTTGGAATTCAACTGCGAAGATGATTCAAGAAAAATATTTCAGTGAGTACAATATTAAATTTGATCCTTTGGCCGACATAACTTTTAAAGAAGCTCGTGATGCGAGAAATAGTAAACGGAAAGAATTACCAGCTATTCCAGAGAAAAGGAAAGTATGTTCTGTAGCATTAAACAAGAAAGATATACTAAAAATGGCAAAATTGTGGAATATAGACGAACCAGAGGGATTACAAAAAAGATTCCTTCATATAACTTCTTATGAATTAGCTTGGAGGGGAGGAGAAGCTGTAAACTGTAAAATTTACCATTTTAAAGAAGAAAAAAATCAAGATAGAACTCCAACAGGGAGATTTGAATACAATTCAATATCAAAGACGGCACAAGGTGGGTCGAAAAAATTAGCATACAGCAAATGGATAACAAAAAATGAAAAGGATGAAGGTATTTGTCCCGTTGCATTGTTAAAATTACTGTTACAAAAACGAAATGAAAACATAACATCTGAACGACTTTCTTTTAACTCCAAATCCCTTTTGGAAAAATACAAATTCTAAAGGTTGGTACAAAAATGTTCCACTGAGTATTAATACGATTTCTACTTGAACCAAAAATTCTGCAACTAAAATTGGACTCGACATCACAAATAATAAAATTACCAATCATTCAAACCGTGCTAGTACAGTTTCCCAGTTAGCCAAAGCAGGAGTAAGTGACCAACAACTTATAAAGATAACGGGACACTCATCATCATCTTCTATTAAACCCTACCTCCAAATTGACCCTGAACATCACGAAAATCTTATTAGTTCCTTACGAGCCTCGAATAAGAAAGATCAAAATGAATATTCCACATGTGTGAATACCAGAGAAGAAAATTTTGAAATCAGTACATCAAACCAAACAATTTATAACAATTGTGTATTTAATAACTGTTCATTCAAATAATTTAATTGTATCAATAAAGATAATTATTGTTGTTGTTCATTCATATATCATCATCATCATCATCATCAACAGCCTTTCCATCCCACTGCTGGGTATCGGCCTCTTCTCTGCCACGTGTTTCTCCTCAGCGCTAAGGTAGAAACACGGGGGACCTACAGTTTAACGTCGAATCCGAACGACAGAAATTCCAGAGCAGGTTTTTAGCATTAAGATCCCACGGTTGCAAGCCGAATTGGGAAATTGTGTGTGGTGGGTTGCAGACAATATTTTTATAAATCTGCATAGTTCTGCTTAGGTTTCGAACCCAAGCCAGAATCGACGTTTTATTCAGAAAGCGAGCGCTCTACTAACTGAGCTACCACCACACATAGGTATATACATTCATATATGCGGTCGTTAATTTATCTTGCCAAAAAACACTCGAGCTTTTCTTTTATGGATAAATTTCTTTTTAACTCAAAATTTTTCCATCAATAATTTTGCTCGAAAAACTGACATTTGACCTTCGGTCTCGCGATTTTGCTATGTCAGTTTTTCTCGTAAAATTACTGATTTGCAAAATTATTTCGTTACAAAAAGAAATTTATCCGATAAAAAAAAGCTCTTGTGTTTTTACTGTTGATAAAATTGTTTTTGGACGAAAATCTGATTGTCATGGAAATAACTCGAGAATTAAGAACATAGGAAAATTTTTCCTATGTCCCTTAATTCGAGAGTTATTACCTTATGGCAATCAGAGTTGAGTCAATCAAAAATATAGTACCTATTGTTAAAGCATTTGATATATTGATATATTTTTTTATAAGAACAAAGTTTACTTGGTGTAGTACGTAAGTGATACCTTACATACGAAAGGTCTAATGAAACACTAATTTGTTTAACATATCGTGGGGCAAAACCCGGTATATCTTGCACTATATTTTAACAAGGCTCAAATAAGTTGAATATTAGATTCCCTTTAATTGCAAATATTTGGAAAGCTAGGTCTCCACAAGGTTTTTAAATATTTACCTGGCAAGTAATGACCGTCGAATTTGTTCCCCATTTTTATGGATAGTCTATATAACATTCTTCGTTTTCGCGTGCTTTATCTCTTACGAGATGTAGCGACCTTCTCTTCTATGTCTGTGTAGCGCGTTTAAACAACTTAACGTGGGCTCCAAACCACAGGAAGTGCAATCACTTCTACTCCAGAGAAGATTTACTAGACAGAATACCTCGCTGGTTTGCCATTGCTTTACGAGGGAGGGCGGCCGTTAAAATTCCGATGATCCGGTACTGGGAATTGAACCCAGGACCTTCAAGGTAGAAGTCTAACGCGCTAACCTCTATCCCACGGTCGTCTCTATACACGTCTTACATTTTATAAATAAAAACGTTTGCAGAACATATAGGGTGTCCAAAATAGGATAGCAAGATAAACTATACGTTCTTTGAGATTATTCAGGTAACAATATGGTTTTTTTCTTGTTTCTTCGAAATATTTTGTTTTAATTAAGACATATCTGACAATATTGCTGTAGGCATCGATATATTAAAAGAAATAAGCATAGGCATTTGGTGGAAAAGGAGTATTTATTTCTACAAAAGCGGCTTACTCTGTTTAAATGTATACAAACTGTATGGGAAATGTGGTTTTCAAAATACTTACAAACTGCAAACTGTTGAATTAAGTATAATTTATAAGACCAATTATTTGAGTGCATTAATCTTAATACTCTCTCAAATAACTTGAGTATTAGATTCCCTTTAATTGAAAATATTTGGAAAGTTAGGGCTCCACAATGTTTTTAAATATTTACCTAGCAGGTAATGACCATCGATGTTGTTTCACATTTTTTTAGATACTCTGTATTACATTAAAGATCCGCAAATTGCGCATATTTATACTGTTATTTCATAATTAAACACAATTTCTACAATAATTTAAAATTATGTGTATAACTTTAATTAATACTTTTCTTTGGTTGTGTGCTTTAGGTTGGTTCTCCTTAACAAACGAAAAAGGAGAAAAGGCTGCAGTGGTCCATACTTCGTTGTTGCAGCTTGTTAGGGAACAAGTTTGTAGTTTTATTAGCATTCAATCTTTCACTGCCTACACTGCCAGCAATCAAGACTCTTCTGGTAAGTTTATGCTTCATTTCTCACTGGTTTTGCAGTGCATATAATAGGCGAACAAATCGAATCACCTTTAATAGAATTAGCACATGCTATCCTTCAGGTACACAGGTGCTTCTTATTGTATTTATAAAACCTTTTAGAGACCATTTATAGACTGCTGCATGTTATTTTGTAGAATTTCCTTGTAATTTTCTAGTTAATTGCAATTCTTTTTTAAAATATACTAAAATTTATTGAATTGCACTCAAATGGTAACCAACTGATGAATAATCAATAATAACTTTTACAAGTCGCATATGGTTTTCTTTGCAGATGGAGTAAGTTCACGGGCCCAATACCTCAAAACTCAAATTCGAGGTGGTCAGGTATTTCAATTACGAGCCGTATTTCAGCATAAAGATAGAGCCGAGGGTGGAAAGCATTCTACGAGGTCTTCTCGAGTTTCTCGTTCTGCAAGAGACAAAGATCTCGCTAACCGTTATGCACAACTTATTGGCCAGAATAATCAGGTGAGGTTATCTCTGCATGTTATTTCGTTTATAAGAAATTCAACCTGTTATCGTTTCGAGCTACCGCGAATCTTTTTATCCATACGTTCCAAGGAAATGAAGCAAATTTGGGTTACACTTTTTCTCGAATTATACACGCTCGTTAGTGTTTCTTCGTGGTATGCTTTGAACTTGATTGTGGTTGTTTTTACTAATACAAAAAGCACGCTATTAGGAGAAAAATTTATTAGACTGGAACGTTTAATTTAGTTTAGTGGAACTAAATCGTATGTGCGCAATTTAATGTTCTACATGTTTATCGTTTTAAGATGAAAACGCTTTGAGTCATTGCTTCTGATGCATCTAAGTAACATTTTCTGTAAACATCAGCAGGTTTAATTGCTGGAAAGTTTTGCATAATTTATTTTTGAAACCGTGTCAGTACGCACTTTATTACGCAAGACGACTTATGTACCGGAAACTGAGAAATAACCAAAGTAGTTCCGGAAGTCAAACTACCTTGAGCAATAACATTAGCAGCACTCATAACCGGCTTGCAGAATAAAATCTTGTGTTTAAGCAAATTAGGATTCGGAAGAGTTCTGAATAATTCTAAAATACCCAACGTTTTTAGTATTGGATTCGTATAATTCGTCATTATACAGGGTGTCCCACGACGTAAGGTCACTACTTCCTTGTACGTAAGCTTTAGACCAAATATAGTTAAACATTCTAATAAAGTTATGCCCTAAAGTAAACCGTTTTCAAAATACAGAATGTTAAATTATTATTTATTAAATAATTACAATTTCAGAAAAACCAATATAATTTTTATTTTAGTTTAATTTCACTATAAAGATTGTTCAAAATTGCCACCGTTGCTCTCGAGACACATTCTGGCTCTTCTTAATAGAGATCTAGTTGCCCTACGTAACGTATCATTGTTATTCCCAATTAATTCTGCTGCCTCAAAAATGCGTCTCCTACGATCTTCAACAGTCTCTGATGATGTTTCTAATATATGGCCGCACAAATAATTATCTAACAAGTTAAGTCCGAAGATGGCCAGGGATGCTGTTCTCCTATGCCAATTACACGTCCTTCAAGCCGTTGATTCATAAATTGTCTTACACGTAACTCAAAGTGCGCAGGGGTACCATCGTGCTGGTACCACATACCATGCCTGATAGCCCGAAGGACAACATCTAACAATCTTCCCAAATGATCTAGAAAATTTAAATATCTGTCGGTGGTTAAATTGTTCTCACTACATACCAGACATTCACTGAAAACCTATGTCGATAATTTGACGTGATTTCGTGTAGATTCTCCAAATGAGCACAACCACCTACGTGGTGAACATGAAACTTTCCCGACTGAGCGTCCAATACACCAAGTACTAGTACTAGACAATGAGAACAACATACTGCGAGAAATTGATAATAATCCCAGCACCTCTGTTCGTCGTGTATATGCACAAGTTAATGTATCACCAATGCGAGTTTGTATCCATTTCATATCCAGCCTGTCCAGCCCTCTTATATACAGATTTCGCTAGTCGTATGGAATTTTGCCACTGCATCATTCAAAATCGAAACCTAAGTAATAGAATTTTATTCACGGATAAGGCAATATTTACAAGGAATGGATTAGTAAACAGAAAGAACAGCCACTTTTGGTATTTGGAGAATCCACACGAAATTACAGTGTCAAATTATTAACATAGATTTTCAGTGAATATCTGGTGTGGAATTATTGATAACATGCTCATTGGTCCATTCATTTCTGAGAACTATTTAACAGCCAACAGATATTTAAATTTTCTACAAGATCATTTGGGAAGATTGTTAGATGTTGTCCTTCTGGCTATCAGACATGGTATGTGGTACCAGCACGATGGTGCCCCTGCGCACTTTGTGTTACGTGTAAGACAATTTTTGAATCAACGGTTTGAAGGACGTGTAATTGGCAGAGGAGAACGGCACCCCTGGCTCCCAAGATTTCCGGACTCAACTTGTTTAGATTATTATTTGTGGGACTTGTCAAAAGCATTTGACCGAATACAATTACACGATGTGCTAACATTACTGATTCAAAGAAAAGTACCTGTTCAAATAATTAGAACCATAGAAGATATCTATACAGACGGCCAAGTGAAAATAAAAGGCCCAGAGGGGCTCTCCGCACCAATAGCAGCAGAAAAAGATATAAGACAAGGGGATTCTTTGAGCCCGACATTGTTTAATTTGATAATGGACGAAATCATGAAATCCGTAACGAACATGGAGGGATACAAAGAGGGGAGAAACAAAATAAACGCTGTAAGTTATGCAGATGACGTAATATTGGTTGCGGAAAACGAAAATAGTCTACAAAGAATGCTATTCGAATTTAACTCAGCCTGTGAGAAGTTTAACATGGAATAATCAACCGAGAAAACGAAAGCCATGACAATAGCCAAAGAACCGATAAGATGTAACTAGTCAGTAACAACAAGTCAATTGAACAAGTAATGAAATTCAGATACTTAGGAGTGACGCTATTTAGTTATGGCGATCTAAACAAAGAAATGGATGAACAAATAAGTAAAGCGGAAGAATAGCGGGATGTTTGAACCGAAGTATATGGAGGAATAAATACCTAAGACAAGACACCAAGGCAAGGATTTAAAGAGGTGTCATAAGACCCATAATGACGTATGCTACAGAGACGGCAGCAGAAACAACAAAAACGAAACAAAAGATGCAAGTGGCCGAAATGAAAGAACTGCAAAATAACTGGCAATACCAGGATGGAAAGGATAGGAAACACAAACATCCGCTAATCATGTCAAGTAGCATACATAACAGAGTGGATAAATGGAAGAAAAAGAGAATGGAATGAGCACATATCCAGGATGGACGAAACAAGATTAGGTAATTGCAAGAGACAACAGACCACAAGGAAGAAGAAGCATAGGACGTCCCAACAAGAGATGGAGTGAGGGAATAACATGAATCAAACAAAGACACGATACAGTCTGGATGTAACAAGCTAATAGCTTACCGGAAAGAAGAAGAAGAAGATTTGTGGGGCCATATGAAAAATATGGTATACCAAACACCCTCAGAGACTGTTGAAGATTTTAGAAGATGCATTTTTGAGGCAGCAAAACTAATTCGAAATAACAACGATATGTTACGTAGGGCAACCAGATCTCTCTTAAGAAGAGCCAGAATGTGTCTCGAGAACAACGGTGGCTATTTTGGACAATCTTCATAGTTAATTTAAACTAAAATAAAAATAAATATTGGATTTTCGGAAATTGTAATTATTTAATAAATTATAATTTAACACTCTGTATTTTGCGAACTGTTTATTTTAGGGCATAACTTTATTAGAATTTTTAGCTACATTTGGTCTGAAGATTACGTACACGAAGTAGTGAACTCACGTCGTGGGACACCCTGTATATTTATTGAGAACTAATGAAGTAGAATATAACAAAAACATGATAACCCTAACTAATAAATATAACATATAACGTGAATTACTAAAGTTTATAGAAAAATCAATTGATTGTCAGAGCGGCATCATAAAGTACACTAGTAATAATAAATTGTTAATGTAAATACAGCTAACACATTTCAGAAACTTAAATAATCATTCATTGTATAAAATGCATCATCTAGTGCATCTAATCGACTCTGTAATAGTGATATTTTTATAGATTACGAACTATATTATAAAATATAGCAGACGTTTGAAGGAAATATTATGATAATCTCGGTTGAGCGAAGAAGCTCGCCTTTCATTATTTCCCAACTATTGTAAGAGTGTATAGATTACGGACAAAGTGATTAATTGGGCACTATTCGTACTATTCGGACACTGTGTATAAAGACTAGAAATATTGGGTAGACTGTAATTAGCGCACATAATCCTTACTGAATGCAGCAAACCTGTAGATTAACATAGTAAGTTAAAATCGTTGAAAATTGCTTTGTAACTTTATAGGATAACACATTGCCGGGAGATCATGAAACTTTATTTATAATAGCCGGTCAAAGTAAAAAATTAACAAGGACACGTGTATTACTATGTCCATTTTGACTTTGAAATACGATTATTAAAGAACTTAAGATATTTAATTTGATATGTCTACTTAAACCGAGTGAGTGGGCCGTTACAGGCTCTAGGCCTCTTTAGTCGTAGATCTTTTTTCTTCTTGTGGGGTGGATGTAGTCCTGGTGGATTGCTGCTGCGTGGTTCATTTGCGGGTGCTGGTTCTTGATCCTGGTGTGGTGGATTCTGTATTGTTACTTCTGGCTCTCATCTTGCGGGACATCTGAAAATAAAAATTATGGTTAATGTAGTATATACTCACCTCATTGTTAGTGGAGTTTCCTCCATTAGGGCAATTGATGAGAGATGAAAGGAGAGAAGTCGGGTGGTGTTTGACTTTCCTCCGAAGTTTTCTAGGAATGAGATTAACAAGGAGGAAATTGCGGTTTAGGGGTTTGTGAGAAGTTTGGTTTCTATGACGATAGAAGTGCCATGTAAAAAGGTTCGACATTTGTATTTCTGCTGATTGAAATAGCTTAGGTGTCGAAGTGGACTTGTTTATTGGGATATTCTCAGGGTAGGCGGAAAATACGACGGAGGATTTGCCTTTCACATGCTGCAAATTGATGGAGAAGATGGGGTTTGATAGTGGCATATAGAGGGGCTCAGTAGTCGATGATGGGGTGTATGAAAGTGTTATAAGTGTGTAGAAAGGTTCGGGTTTCGCAACCTCGGAAATGGCCTTAGACGAGTCGGAGAAAGTTGGAACTGTTGCGGTTCACGGCGCATGTATGTAGGAAGGTGACACCTAGGTATCGGGCTTGGTTGGAGAGTGAAATTCGTTGGATATGAATAGACATATCGATATCCGAAGGATCTAATCTAGGGTTTCTGGTGGAGCTTGGATAGTGAAATAGAATTGCTAGTGATTTTTGACATTGAGCTTTATACTCTACCGGCTGGTTCACCGGCGGATGCTGTTGAAGGTTATTTGGATTTCATGGAATGCAGAAGAAGGTGGTTTTTGGGTGGTCCAGATGGCGATGTCTTCCGCAAAAAGACTTGTTTTGGCACGGGTCGGATTTGTAATACGGAAATCGTGGTAGTGAACAGTGTATATTAGGAGGGAAAGTACGGATCCCTGGGGAACGCCCGGAAGAGGGTTGATAGGGCGAAAATACGAGTTGTGAGGTTTTACTCTGCAGAAGCGATTGAAAAGTCTGTTAATTTGATAAAGTATGGGTTTAAGTTAAATGAAATCAGTTTTTGGATGAGACCGTCATGCCAGACCCTATCAAATGCGCGCTCAATGTCCGGGAATACAGTAAGCGTACATCTGTTCAGATTGGCACTTCTAGTGGAGGCCGAATGAAGTTCGAACATGAGATTTATTGTGGAAAGGTAGGGAAGAAATCCACATTGTTCCTGGGGGAGGAGGTTGTTAGTTTCTAGAGAATCTCGGAGACTGGAAGCGATGTTTGTTTCTAGTATTTTGCCGAAATGGTCAGCAAGAATATTGGGCGATATGATAACGGGTTGTGGGCATCTCTGTCGGTTTCTCTGTCCAATATCTCCAGTTTTTATATAGAGTGCCCGGGCAAAATGAATAATGCACAATTAAACACTTTGTCCCTAACATATAAACGAATTAGTAATAAAACGATAAGTTACTTTTGTAAACAAAATTCATACTAGGATACAAAATGATATTTATGGTGAACCAACAGATTTATATATCTCCATCCAATATCTCCAGTATTTATATATAGCGTCCGGACAGTACGAATAATGCCCAATTAAACATTTTGTACATA
>JABXWE010056998.1:0-19266 GCA_014611495.1 Limonius californicus | reverse complement strand
TACATCAAAAACAGTATCCTTTTAAATATAATTTAAGTATTACGTAGCCAAATTAACATAGTCGAAGCATAGCATAGGACAATAACACAACTTAGATTAAATAACATAGCAATATATATATATATATATATATATATACAATGTGGTCTTAAAATGTCTTCTCCCCTCCTCTAGTTCCTATTTACACTTACTTCTTTCTCTTCGCATACTGTCTTATTAATTTTTTTATTTTACTATTGGACCAAGGGTATGCAGTGAAATGATTCTTCTTTTGTCATTTGGTATTATATTCTTCCTTTATAATTCTCAACATCGGAAACTAAAAATCTTTTAAAAAGTATTTTGAATTCCCTTTCACTTCCATTTTCAGCGTTTTTTTTCGTTTACCACTCAATAATTATTTTCCCATAACTTTTCTCTTTTTGTACAACTTATTTACTATTTTCTTTGATTCCCCTTGCCTGCTTTAATATTTAAACATTTATTTTTCAACATTACCTATTACCAACATCTACCATTTTTTAAATTGTAATACATTCTTTGTTTTCCTGCAATTTTCCTCGTTTTCCCCATACTCTGTTTAATTATTTCCTTTTCTATCTCTTCTGCTTCATATTTTGACCAAAACATATTTTTTCTTATTTTATTTTCTACATCTTTATGTTGGTATTTTGACAAATAAAAAATAATTTTCCAGGATTCTGATTACTGCCACAATTCTGACCGAATTAATTTAAAATTCTGGTTTTCTGTTTTACTATGACATGGCATTCTCTCCTTGTTTTACTCATTACTGTTTCATCACTTTCCCTGTCTTGCCCTAGTGTTCCCTATTTTGACGAAGATTGCAATTCCTCCTTCTTTCTTCTTCTTGTTTTGCCATGTTAATTACCTTTTCCTACTTTTCTGCTTAACTAAGAATACACAGCTCAAAACTGTTTTCAGAGAAAATGCACAGTGTCAAGTTTGTGTTTGTGTTTGTGTATTATTCAAGTTCCTTTTCTTACTCTTCAATTTCTAACTTAGGCAAGAATAAATAATTTGAAATCCAGCTTGCAGTCTCTATTACTTCTGATTCGATCTACATTTTATAACACCGTTGTTTCTTTAATTTTTCTTATATTCTTCTTATATTCTTCTTATTTTTTTTATTTATCTCTTGACTAACAAAAAGTAACTGTCATTTATTTTCTCTTGCTGTTCTTTTTTTTACTGATTTCCTCCATTTCCTAGGAAGCGTTCAATATTATCCTTTGTGTGTTCTTCTTAAATAATTATAACTTCTATTTCCTTCGGTACTAGTATATATCACTCCCGTATTTATTATTTTCTCTTTCTTTCTGTTGCATTAACGTTGTAGATTTACGTACCGCGAATTCTTATAAAAGCTATCTCTCTTGCATTATTTTAGCATGTTAGTTTTATTCTTATTAATTGAGAGGTTGGTTTTCCCATTTTCTTCCGGGAATATGCTTAGAGCAACAATGAATAATAAAAATAAGTTAATAAAGTAAACAACCATACTGATTCGATTTTCTCTTGCAAGCAAACATTATTTCCATTAAAATCCGGCGCATTCCTAATACAAAGAGCTCTGGTTGCAATTTGCGATTCAGGAAACAACAAAGGATGTTTTCCGAATTTTTTATCTTTGCCGGAAGCTAAACAAGCCCCTATAAATGGATTTTCCCGCCGGTTGTCTGAAAGTCTGCTTATTTACATGTGGAAATTCATAACAATAAGAGGATATTTCCCACGAGTTTTTGCAACTTTCGCGTGGAACACCGAAAAATTCGAATAATTTAATACACCTAATCGATCAAACTGTCATTTCCCTTATTACCAAGAAGAAATATTTATTTCCGTTTGGTTATCCGTTTGTTTCCTGCGGCGGGGTTTCATGAAATGGAATGTGCGTTTTCCCCAGGAGAACAACTATTTTTGTGTCATAATTTCTGAAACGCGGCTGTAAAATTTTATGAAACTGTTTAAAATGTAGTTTAGGCACAAAAGTTGCCTTTTACGCGAAGGAGCTTTTGTTTTAACTGCAGGCGCTATAAATATTAAACATTTTACGATTATTAAAAGTTAAATGCGCCTTTTAAGGTTTATATTTTAAGTTGCTGCAAGGAGCCGCCATCGGAGCAGGTCCTTAATACA
The DNA here is from genome assembly GCA_014611495.1 of Limonius californicus. NCBI lineage: Eukaryota > Metazoa > Arthropoda > Insecta > Coleoptera > Elateridae > Limonius > Limonius californicus. The sequence goes on along the minus strand of JABXWE010056998.1, from coordinate 17,106 downwards.
ATGTGACGCTCAAATTGAATTTGAAACACCTGAACTTATTTATGGCATCGTCGAGGGGGCAAACTTGAATCATTTAATAACCAAACGTTGATGGTTTGTGCGGTGGTTAGGATAATGCAGTTAGGAAAGTTGTAAGGGGGCCCCAAAACGGCGAGTTGTTATCTTTAAGTGTTCTTATATGAGGTAGTAATAAAGGTTTAATGTAACTGGTTTTATTCAGGTTCTCTTTTAAGACTTTTAAACTAGGTAATGGCCCTAATATAAAATGAGAACTCTGTTCCTGCTCCTTATCCCCTTGTATTCAGATCTGTTGAGCAAACGCCACTGATAACTCCCTTAATCCCCTTTTTATCGATAATTTAACTCCAACTGGAAAATTTTATTAAGTGGCATTAAAAACTTCAAGCTGTAAAAGCTAAACTTTTATAATAATTTTCGGTCCAAAGCAATCAAGTAGATTTCCAATTAAATTCTTTCACCAATATTATTTATATTTACCGATATTTGAGTTGTTCTGTATTTTTAAGTTTTAGTTTACGTTTCTGTTATGTATTCCACAAATTTTTATATTGTTATAGATTGCCCGACTATCTTTAGTGTAAGTTAAGTTGCCTATACGATTTAAGTATGCCAAAAATTACTACTGTTTTGATAATAGAGTTTTCCTGTTACTTCGAGGGTAAGTTGGGTTGCATATACGGTTGATATTTTTAAATTTAAATATTTGCCTTGACATGTTTCCAATATTCATATCTTGCATCAAAGAGTTCAAGCTATAAGAGTTTTGACACTTATAATAATATCCAGTCCAAAGAAATAATGTTAGGGATAGATTTCTAATTAGTTTCGTTAAGACAATCTTTTTAATAATTATCTATATTTGCTTTGTACGATGCTTTTAAGTTTTAGTTTACATTTCTGGCATGTATTCCACAATTTTTTATAATTTTTGTAGATTACCGACTACCTTAAGTGTAAATTAAGATGCCTCTACGATTTAAGTATGTCAAAAATTACTATAGTTTTGATACAGCTTTCCTCTTTCTTGCAGAGTAAGTTGGGTTGCCTATACAATTTTTATTGCTAGATTTAATTATTTGCGTTGACATGTGTAAATTATTCGTATATTTCATTAAAGGGTTGAAGCTATACAAATTTAAACTCTTATATATAATATACAGTCCAAGAAATTATGTAGAGATAGATTTCTAATTAGTTTCATTAAGACAATCTGCTTTAAAATTTACCTATATTTACGTTGTACTATACTTTTTAATTTTTAGTTTACATTTCTGGCATGTATTCCATACATTTTTATAATTGTTGTGGATTGCCCGACTACCTTCAGTGTAAGTTATGTTGCCTATAAGATTTAATTAATTATTATAGTTTTGATAGAGGTTTCCTCTTTCTTGGAGAGTAAGTTGGGTTGCCTATACGATTTTTATTTTTAGAATTAATTATTTGCCTTGACATGCTTAAATTATTCTTATATTGCACTAAAGAGTTGAAGCTATAAAAGTTTAAACTGTTATAACAATATTTTACTTCAAAGAAATCATGTTAAGATAGATTTCTAATTAGTTTCATTAAGACAATCTTCTTTAAAATTTACCTATATTTGCGTTGTACTTTACTTTTTAATTTTTAGTTTACATTTCTGGCATGTATTCCATATATCTTTATAGTTGTTGTAGATTGCCGGACTACCTTCAGTGTAAGTTAAGTCGCCTATACGGTTTAAGTATGTCAAAAATGCCTACAGTTCTGATAGAGTTTTCCTCTTACTTGGAGAGTAAGTTGGGTTGCCTATACACTTTTTATTTTTAGATTTAATTATTTGCGTTGATATGTTTAAATTATTCGTACAGCTTGTCGGATTTAACCTTGCTGGTGGGAGATGCGCGGCGCGAGATAGAGTGGGCACTACGAGGAACAGAGAAGAATACAATGTATACGGGCAGTTAGCGTTCTGTACACTCAGTAAAAGAAACGCGCGTACGCTTCGCTCCTTTAGCTTTAGATTGGAACTCTATTGCACGCACTTTTCACTGAAGTGTAATCATCTCCTGGCCTCCCCCACCAATTTCGTGGTAGTATTGGTAGTGCGCAATGTTCACTCACAAGCAAGGTTAAAACCGGCAAGCTGTACGCGATCAGATATTCAAATCCCAATGGGTTCTATACTTGAAAATGTACGTAAGTGATACCTGCATAACATCCAGAATTAATAAAAACTTATGAATATTTCTACCTTTAACAGTAACTCTAGCATTAAAATTTATTAGAAGTAGGATTTTAAATTACTAATTTATTAATAGTAAAATATCCACTATGTTGGTGTAAACGCTTGTGGCATCAGCTGCGCGTTGTCGCGGTAGAGTAGCTATAAAAGCAATTCTTTGTGCGTGCAGGTCAAAATATCAAATTCTGATTGGTTCTGGTTTCTGTCAAACTGTATTTTGGTTTTACAGAGTGATACTTAAAAGAATTATGTAATTTTTACCTTCAAAGTATTAAAAATTAATACGAATATATCAATACTTATACCCTTAACACTAAGTCTAGGAAGTTTTGTGAGGTGTTTCTTTATTATAGAATAATACTGTGTATGTCATGTCATCTGGGACATAGAAATTCATTAAAGTATAGAAAAAAATTTGTATGTTATGTCCAGAAGTAAATGTTCCGACTCGCAACCACCCTAAAGGAGAAGCTACATTTTTTCTGAATTACTACTACTACTACTACCAGATTCCTGTTTATTTGAAAATTTATTATAAATTGTGTTTTAAATTACTAATTTACTAATTGTAAAATATTCACTATGTTGGCGTAAACGCTTGTAGTATCAGCTGTGCGTTGTCGCGATAGATTAGCTACAAAAGCCATTCTGTGTGCGTGCATGTCTAAATATCAAATTCCGATTGGTTCTGGTTTCTGTTAAACTGTATTTTGGTTTTACAGAGTAATACTTAAAAAAATTATGTAATTTTTACCTTCAAAGTATTAAAAATTAATACGAATATATCAATATTTATACCCTGAACACTAAGTCTAGGAAGTTTCCTGAGGTGTTTTTTTATTATGGAATAATATACTGTGTATGTCATGTCACCTGGGACATAGAAATTTTTTAAAGTATAGAAAAAAAGTTCTATGTTACGTCCAAAAGTAAATGTTCCGACTCGCAACCACCCTAACGGAAAAGCTGCATTTTCTGAATTACTACTACTACTACCAGATACCTGTTTATTTGAAAACTGATTAGAAATGGGGTTTTAAATTACTAACTTACTAATTGTAAACTATTCACTATGTTGCTGTATACGCTTGTGGCATCAGCTATGTGTCGCGATATCGTAGCTATAAAAGCCGTTCTTTATGCGTTGCAAGCCAAATTATCAAATTCCGATAGATTATGCTTTTTTTCAAACTGTATTTTGCTTTTACAGGGTAATACATAAAAAATATGTTCTTTTTACTTACATAGTATCGAGAATTAATACGAATAGGTCATCTCATCTGGGACATTTTATTAAAGTATATAAAGTATAAGTATAGAAAAAAAGTTTGTATGTTATATCCCAGGGCAAATGTTCCGATTCGCAACCACTCTAAAGGAAGAGGTAACATTTTCCTTAATTACCAGATTCCTATTTATTTTAAAATTCGTTAGAAATAGCGCTTTAAGTAGATAATTTACAAAATCTGAAATATTCGCTATGTTGCTGTAGGCGCTTGTGAAATTAGCTGTGGATTGTCGTTATAGCGTAGCTACAAGAGCCTTTCTGTGTGTGTACAGCTTACCGGGCTTAACCTTGCTGCGCGGCGCGAGAAACAGAGACGAATACAATGTATATGGGCTACCCATTCGTACCCTCAGTAAAAGTAACGCGCGTACGCATCCCTGCTTTAATTTTAGATTGAACCTCCATTGCACGCCCTTTTCACTGGAGTGTACAGCGATATTGACTGCTACAAATACACGATGAAACGATCTCCAGGCCTCCCCCATCAATTTCGTGGTAGTAGTGGTAGTACGGAATGTTCACTCACAAACAAGGTTAAAACCGACAAGCTGTATATTACACTAAAGAGTTGAAGCTATTAAAGTTTAGAGTCTTATAATAATATCTACTTCAAAGAAATCATGTTAGAGATATATTTATAATTAGTTTCGTTACGCCAATCTTTTTTATAATTTACCTATATTTGTTTGTTTATACTTCTGGCATGTATTCCACATTTTTTTATAATTGTTGTAGATCGCCGGAGTACCTTCAGTTAAGTTAACTGCCGACGCCATTTCTATTGTAAATTAAATACTTTCGTTAGACTATTATTCTCCGAATTTAGCTTATTGGTATTTCAATTTACATTTGCATCTTTCCATTTTCATTTTCACCTTACATGTCTGAGTATTCCATAATGTCTATACTTCTTGTTTACTTGCAGTGTAATTGAAGTTGCTTATACTGGTTTTATTACCAGACAAATATTTTCGACGGCATATTTCAATTCTTTATCTATTGTATAAACGAATGAGTAGTCAGAAGGAAAAATTATTGGAATAATCATATATCCCGAATGGACGAAAGTTGATTGGAGAAAAACTCTGGGACTCCACGCCAAGAGGAAAATGATCACCGAAAAGACCCCAAGAAGGTTGAAAGAATCAATGGAATATACAGGAATATAATATATATTAATAATAATAAAAGGCAATTTCAACAGGTATTTATTTTATTATTATTAATATATAAAGTATGAATTTCAACGAAGTAAGGCAGCAAACAATTAACAAAGGAATATAATAGCCTAACTACAAAAAGACTAAAAAGTAAAATAGTTTTAATAGCGTGCCTGCTTACTTGCAGTGTAAATTAGGTTGCCTAAACAATTTTCCAAGAAATGTTTAAATTATTTACCTATTGCATAAATGAATGGGCCCTCAGATGGTGAAATGAATGGAATAATCATATATCCCGCAAGGAGGAAAGTATATTGATGAAACCGCTCGGGATACTTTGCCAAGAGGAAAAAGATCACAGGGAAGCCCTCAAAAATACTTGGAAAAATCGTTAGAATAAACAGGATAATAGCCTAACTACAAAAAGGCTAAGACGTAGAAGATTTATTGCATTATAAAATCCACTTTATTTCACCCCGTTTTCTTAAAGCATAAGTTCGGTTGCCTATACGATTTTTGTTCACAAGCTTAAATACTTCTTAAAACATTTTGATATTATTTATATATCATAATACCCGGTCCAAACACATCATATTGCGTTTAGATATATAAACAGTTTAATTCAACAATTATTCTCCGAATTCTGCTTATTAACATTTGAAATTGCATTTGCAGCCATGTAGCTTCTTAGTTTTCTATGCCAAAACTTGCTGTGTATATACAGGGAATTTTTCTTTTTAGTATACATTGCCTATGTATACTTTTAAAAGAAACGCGTCAAATTCGCCTATTGTGTAGGCAAACAACTATACAGACAACTAAAAAACAGACAATCAGGTAATCGAAAGATATCTTACTCAAATAATTTATTACTTACATAATCGGTTTTTTAAACATGCAATTAATAAAATATCGATTAATCAATTAATTACGAATTATATATGTTAATCGAATAATTAAATATATAAGAAAACTCTTAGTATATAGCTAATTAAATAATTGAATGTTCAATATTTCTCAAATAATAAAATCAATTATTTTACGAACGTAATTTATTATATAAACATAAAGGCTTTAGAATTTATAAAATTTATTGTAATATCTTCTTCTGCTTCTGTATATAGGCTAATTCTATCTTGATTACATACAATGAGTAGATTCTGTGAGCCCTCTTTGCACATATGCCGGACAGGAAGTTAACCTAATCTCTACACGGTTTACAGTTGTCAAAGATGTCCGTATGACAACCGGGACCGACGGCTTTACGTGCCCTCTGAAGTATGATCGGTTGCATATGTTACTACATTGGTCCAGCCATCCAAGTACTGACCAGCGCGGATTGTTCTGAATTACGAACACCGTTTTACCGGCGTCCACAGTGCTCCACACCACGCCTATCCACACCTACAATGTCTAGTACTTATTTTAATATATTAACTATTACATAACCTATAAAAATATTGGTGATGTATAAAATAAAGCTACAAACATGCCGTACAGAACTATAAATTATTCGGTACAGATTTCCGGTTTAGCTCTAGTAAATTACTCTCGCGATATATGAATAGTATATTATATCTCACAATGTATCAAACAAATATAACAATCTCAGTTTTTGTTTGTTTTGGTCTAATAAGATAATGTAATCTATGGTTTTTGCAACAATTTTTCACTTATGCCACTGGTAGTTACTTCTTGATTGCACCTTATAATGAAAGCACTAAACTCCCTTTATTGTGATATCATAATATGACGTTGTGACATTAATAGAGTAGGCTAACGGATAAGGGGACTCTAGACACATCTTTGCTTTATTCATACGTAGGGATTACCTCACTTTCTTCGTAAATAGTTTAAATTTTCAAGTTACAATTTGTAATATTTATTTTTGAATTAATTTAATAACGCAGTATAAATTGTTTTAAATACTATTAATGACAAAGCCTATGAAAGCTCCATCATAATGTGTTTATGAGATAGTGGATCTGGAACCGCCTTCTAAACCAGCGGTAACATAAGACAGTTATGTTTGATATACCAAAGAGTTAATTCTTTGTATTGTAATTTCCATAATTTTGGTAGTTTGTTAACTGTCAATGTTTTATTGTTCGCTTCCATGAGTTTCCTAACGGTTAATATTCGTTGAACTGTACAGAAACATTAATATTGTAACGCTTTGTTTTAGCTACTATGCTTGCAGCTGCGATCTATCTTTTTAATTCAATAATTATTTTAATTTCTCCTCTCCTTTTATATTATTGAATCGTTTCCTTCTTGTATAATTCCAAAGATTTGTTTATTTTAATTTTTACAATAGCTTAAAATCGATGTTTAATTTCAATCTGTTTTGTGTCATCGAGAACCATATATGAAGATGTCTCAAGTTACCGAATTATTCATTTTTACTTTCTGCTTTTAATCGGAAAAAAACGTAAAATTGTTATATCTAATAATAACGCTAAAAGACAATACAAAGCAAATATGTAAATAAGTACAAGGACTCTGATTAGCCATGCATGTAGTATGTACATTAAAAAATGTAAGTGTATCGAAAAAATGTGAATTCTGAAAAGCCAACAAGTGAAAAGTTTCAAGTTTGTTTCCATCTTGGTGTAGTAATTAGGCGTCTTTGGGTACTTTGAGTGAGGCCGCGGGAGTTGGCCTCCTTTTAGCGAAGGATTAATTATTTGAAGTGTTTTTGGGCCGTGCAACTCGCTTCGCAATGTTTTATGATACATTGCGCGAAATAATTCAGCAAACAAACCCATTAGAAACCTCAGCCCGGGCCTAAACCCACGTAAATGTTATTCATGTTTTCTCAAAGCCGTGGTCTCGTTTAATCCCACTATACAGAATGTTGCCTCCGCCTCTAAATTAATGATGCGGGCCAAATGGATCAAAAGGAAGAAATTTACACAAAATTCTGCTGCTTTTGCCGCTCCGTCCCGGCGTTATTAAAACTTGCGCGAGATTTTACCCTTTATAATTTTGCGGTTACGCCAAGTGCGCCCTGAAAATTTCGAAAGCGGCTTACAACTCCACCAAGTCGCAATATTAAAAACATTCGTTTCATAAAACGTCTGTGGGATTGTTCGGCTTCACGTCTACTTCTTTGACCTTCATAAATAGACGTTCGGGGAATTTTACAAACGTATTACGTTGCTAAGATAAAATGTCAAACTTTAAGGCAATCAAAATAACATGGAATAACCAAAAAGAGTAGGAAGAACAAAGAAAGGAATGTGTAGTTTATTTCATATAACATTAGAGGCTACTTCTGAATTTTCCATGAATATATATATATAACGCCATGTATGTTTTTTAAATGTAAAGAAGTAGGAAGTAAGGGGGTTTTATTCGTTATAAACAAAGCAATAATTGAATTAGTCAAAAATAATAACGTCAAACACAACCTCTTCTACTTAAGTAGGGTAAATGATAAGAAGGGAAGATGAGGAAACAAAATAAATAAGATATGGCTAACGGTATGCAAAGTAGAGAAGGAGGAGAAAAATTCAACCAATTCAGTATGTAATAGTACAGGAAAATAGGCAACTTTGTTTTCTATTCATTCTACATAATTTACTTATAACACCAGAAGGAGGAATAAACTCCTCCCAGTCTTCTCTTTAAAACAAGAATCTAATTTTTTATAAGATTCTTCTAGAAAGCTTGAGAAGAATCATGACATAGCAACCACTCATAATGAAAAGAACAGCAAAATGAAATGAATGTGATAAAGTGGCCAAAGGTAAGGGAAGTAAGCAGTGAAAAATGGAAAGGTCCGTCCCAGCATATATATTAGTTTCGGTAGAAAGTCAACTTCTCTCTTTATTTATTCCACAGAATTAAATTGTAATGCCAAAGGGGAAAGTAGAATAAAGTGCTCTAAGACTACTTTTTGAGAGAAAAATGTAATACTTCATATTCTTTTTGTCAAAAGAGAGACCTTATAAACACTTGCAATGAAATGAAAAGAAAGTATAGCCGAGAATAAGAGAAAAGTAGAGTGAAGACTAAAGAGATCCATCCTGAACATTCAACTTTGCTTATCATTCGTTCCGCAGAATTTACTTCTAATTTAGGGAAGGTGGACTAAAGTAATCCAAGTCTTCTTTTTAACACAAGAAGGAAGAGAAGGATCAACCCATGGTAAATACCAGCATGTATTTGTCACTTTGGAAAGCAAGTCAAAATGGCTTTTCATTCTTTCCACTGGTTGTACTGTCCAAAGGGAAGAGGGAGTATAGTCTTCCTAGTCTTGGTTATAAGACACTAATGTAACTTTTCATAAACTATTTGAGGAAACTGAGAGACAGACCAAGACAAAGGTAAATGCATAGGAAAGTGTGGCCGAGATTAAAGAAAATAGGGAGTGAAGAATGGTAAGATCCGTCCTTAGTTGGTATGTGTCAGTTTATAAAGGAAGTCGACATCGCTTTTCATTCTTTCCACTGTAAAAGAGGGAGTATAGTCTTCCTAGTCTTGTTTATAAGACACGAATGTAACATTTCATTCGCTATTTGAGGAAACTGAGAGAATGGCCATGACAAAGGTAAATGAAGTAGAGAGTGTAGAATAGAAAAATATTCCTTAACATGTACGAGGGAGTTTAAGCAGTTTACTTGTATTGCGAAAAAGAAGGTAGCATGAAGTCCTTTTAGCCTTCTATTTAAGATGAGATTTACTTCTCCATATGATCTTCGTAGAGAGTGAGAGAACGATCAAGAAATGGTAAACGTTGGTAATGAAATCATTAGAGAGGTGTGGCAAAAGATAAAGAACAAATAGATAAAGATAAAGACAAGTAGGGAGTGAACAATGACTGACTCCTTCCTTAGTGTTTGTAAGTTTAGGTAAAACATCAACCTCCTCTTTTGTTCATTCAGCAGCATTTACTTGTAATTCCAAAAAAAGGAAGTTTGATAAAAGCCTGCTTGTCGTCTTTTCAAATCAAAAATATAATTCAAGATATGATTTTCTGTAGAAAGTGGGAGAATGATCAATACATGGTAAAAGTTCTTAATAAAATGATAAGGAAGGTGTAACCAAAATTAGCCGATGTAGGAAATACAAAGTACCATAGTTCCTCTTTTATCGCTTAGTTTAAGTACAAAGTTAACTTTCTCTTTCATTCATCCCACAAAATTTGATGTATTGCTAAAAGAGGAGATGGAATACACCGTTGTCTTTTTAAGAAAAACAATATAGTTTTATATATGTTCCGTAGAAGGCGAGAGAAATATAAAAGCATGGTAGACGAACTTAAGATGAATATGGTGTGGAAAAAAGTAAAGGAAGTTGGAAGTAAGGAGTAGCAGAGCCCATCTTTACTTTTCAGCGATTGGTTTAGATAGAAGATTAATCTTCCCATTCAATTATTCCATAAAAGGTATCTATACTTCCAGAAGGGAAGGTAGGCTACAGCCCTGCTAACCTTCCTTTTAAGATAAGAATTTCATTTTTGTAAACCTTTTCTAGGAAGTGGTAGAAGGATAACACGTACTAAACACTCGCAATGGAATAAATAGAGGCGACACTGAGGATAAAGAAAATAGGGATTCGCAGACTCAATCCTTCATCAATTTTCCCTCTTTCCTCCCACATAATTTGCTTGCAATTCCAAAAGAAGACGTGTGATAAAAGCCTCCTGTTTTTTTACTAGGAATGTAATTGTAGGTATGTTTTTTGCAGAAAGCGTAAGAAGGATCAAGACATGGTACAAGTCCTTGATAAAAATAAATACAGCAGTATTGTCAAAATTAAAGATGTAGGGAGTGAGAAGCAGATACTTTGTTCTTACCATTAATTAAATAGTTTCGGTAGAAATTTAACTTCTTTTTTGATTCATCCCATAGGAACTGCTTGTAATACTAAAGAGGAGTTACGATAATTTCCACCTTTTCTTCTTCTTATCGAAAGAATGCAAGTTCAGATATCTTTCTAGAAAAAGAGAAAGACAATGAAAATATCTCGCTTTGTTCAAACTCAGCATCCAGGACGATAGTAAATTAAACAGAGGAAGGAATTTATTTCCTCCCTGAAAGTTGTGTGAAATCCAAGGAATACCAAAAAGTACCAAACAATTTGTCAGTTTTAAAGTATGACTTTGTAACTAACTAATCTTTATGAATTCTTCTGTAAGCAGGTTCAGCTTCCTTAAAACCCCAAGAAAGATGATCTTGCTAAAAAAAATTATAATTAAATGTGTACAAAGTGAATATGGACACAATATTAGTTGTAGCAGAATAGATAGATAGAACACAGTAGACGCTTCCATCCTTAATGTATACTATTAAATAAGAAATAAGATAAACCTCTCTCTTTTGGCCATAACTTAGAATTTTTTTGGAAAGCTAAAGAAGAAAGTTGGATAGAAGCATGGTACCTTCTATTTTACCTAAGCATACCACTTTCTGTTAATCTTTTCTAGCCACTAGGAGAAGGGCGAAACAGTGGTAGAAACCCTTAACAGAAGGAATATACGAACTGGGCAGCAACAGGTCGCAAAAGCGAGCTATTACATATAAGGTGTCCCACGACGTGAGGTCAGTACTTCGTGCACGTAATCTTCAGACCAAATACAGTTAACAAAATTAATAAAGTTATGCCCTAAAGTAAACCGTTTCCTAAATACAGAGTGCTAAATGGTTATTTATTAGATAATTACAATTTCAGAAAAACTAATATTTATTTTTATTTTAGTTTAAATTCATTAAAACGATTGTTCAAAATGGCTACCGTTGCTCTCGAGACACACTCTGGCTCTTGTTAAGAGAGATCTGGTTGCCCTACGTAACATATCATTGTTATTCCGAATTAGTTTTGTTGCCTCAAAAATGCGTCTCCTAAGATTTTCAACAGTCTGTGATGGTGTTTCTTTCATATGGCCCCACAAATAATACTCTAAACAAGTTAAATCAGGAGATCTTGGGGACCAGGGTGCTGTTCTCCTCTACCAATTACAAGTCCTTCAAACCGTTGATTCAAAAATTGTCTTACACGTAACGCAAAGTGCGTAGGGGCACCATCGTGCTGGTACCACATAGTCCGCCACCGCTCAGTCGAAGGTTTCGGAAAAGTTCCGTGTTCACGTAGGTGGTTGTGCACTCGTTGGAAACCTCGTCGGTCTGGTAGTCGCCGATTTGGAAATCTCAACCCATATTCTCTAGCAGCTGCTACTGAGTTTCCATCACATAAACCGTACATGTAATGAATATCGGCGTACTCTCGCGTTGCAAAAGTAAACATTATCAACACTGTTGATAAGCGCAAGCAGAGAAATCAACTTTAAAAGTAAATAATATCATTTCCATAGTATCGTAGACAGTCCTACACAAACATTATTAATGATCGATCTACACGACCTTTTCTAGCATTTTTAGGACATAAATTTGCTGTGGCGAATATAAAATGGGGACTAGGAAAGGTACCAGTGCGGAAGGGCGGGAGTTCAAACCCCCGACTCGATGCCTGGCGGGCGGGCTACCCAGTCAGAATGTCAGAATGAACAAGGGGTAATAATACGGTTGTCGATTGTATGATGCTCACCACATCACCATGTATGATTAATTCGACACGCGACCTTCAGCCTTGCAGGCCAAACCCCTTCATGGTGTGTGGAGCCTCACCATTATTTTTATTTTTATTACCTATAATAACACCTCAGATGTTAGACAATGGGGAGTGGAAGGTTTGACCCCTCGACAAATACAATTTTTACCCTATTCCCTGGCTTGGTAGACAATAGCAAGAAACGTAAGTAACCCAAATTGTAATCAATTTACGTCTTCTCTTACTTTTAACAAAAGAATTTAATTTCGGGTTTTCATATTTCCCAATTCTTGTGCAAACAGAAGGTTGATGTGTTTCTCCTCCTGCAATTACTGCGACAATGTGATTGCCTCCGCAACGTAATGAATATAGGGATTTTAAGGTAAGTCTTATTAAAATCAGAACACTGATATGAAATACTTTGGAAATATAAAAGGTAAAAGAATGTTGATTGGAAAAGCCAAGCAAATTGCTGTAGCCCACTCCTTCCCACCCATCTAAAGGCAGCTAGAAAAGTAATTCATTTAAAAATCAACCCAAGGCTCCCGAGCGTATTTCTCCCAAATTTCGTTAAAATAACCCTTTGTTCTCTGAAAACTCAAATAAAACAAAACTTCAAACAGATGCAAATATGGTCATTTATACTTCTGCCGTTCCTTTATCTTTCCAGCGATTCTTTTCGCCACCGTCCACGTAGGACAAAGGCTAGAAGTTCTTCTAATTGTCACTGCAGTGGACACAGAACCACTTCACACGTTCATACTTTATATTAACTAATGAGAAAAATACTTCAGTTAAACCTTCTCTTAGTCTGAACATTTTCGTCTGTATATTTCAACTGCTTGCTAAGTACTACATGAAACCATCTGTTTTACGATTTTAATTGTTTCAAATGTTTAATTTAAAAGTCGATTTCATCTGCTGCTCTAGTAGTTCTATTAAGGATATTTACGAGGACTGTTCAAATGTAATCTAGAACTTATTTATAAAAACTATTATTACAACTGTATAAAACTATATTACTTTTCGATGTAGCCCCCTGCCTAACGGTACAATTGCGCTACCGATCTGGAAGTTTTCGAATACTTTGCTGAAAAGAGTCTCTGGGTTGCATGCGTATCCACTCTTGAATAGCTTCGATTACGTTGTTAATTGCCTGAAATCTTTTACAGCTAAACTTTTTTGTGTATCCACGGAAACAAGATCAAGACTATGTACAGCATGCGGAAAGAGGTCCCACTGAATTGGCTTACTGTTTCAACTGTTCTTGCAGCGGTATGAGGGCGAGCATTGTATTGGAGAAAGCAACAGCAACAGATCTTTATAATAATAATACTCAGCATTACTTTTAAGAAATTCAACAAACAACACCCCTTGAGAATCCCAAGCTGACAACATAGATTTTCCTTTGTTTGACTTTGGAGATACATGTAGATACAAATAAAGGTTGGTATTTGAATGACTTAAACAAGCTATTAGTAAGAAGGAGAGAATTCTGCGGGGCATCAAACCCAAGACCTCCTGTATAAACCAGATATGTTAAAAGCCGTATTGGGGATAATTTAAAATAAATGGGGTAGCAACATTTATCTGCAGACAATCATATTACATTTTTTGTGTTTCCTATGCTAAACTGGTATGCTTCAGTTGACATGATATATACTATATAGTAGTTTCTTGAACACCAATTTATTTAAAAATTGTTGAATAAAATAAAAATAGTACAACATCTCTTATATATTCCCTATTTCAAACTTCTGTGTCCCAGCTAAGACACAACAGCAGCGCTCTGGGAGGGGAAGAGCTTGAGTTTCCTACGAGGTTTTTTGGGGATTCGGTTTCTGCGTTTGGAAGAAATTCGAAGGGTCACTTGAGCTATGGGGATATTGTCATTGAGGGCACAGGTGATGTATAATTTTTAAAGATTTTGAAGGCAGCGGCAGATGGGGATGGTGCCTATGTCTTTGTGAAGTAAGATTCTGAGGTATTAGAGGTCGAGTCTGAAGATTCTTCAGAGAATTTGACGTTCGCATTCGTGAATTTCTTATAGAGGGGGAAGGCATAGATGGGGGCTTGTTATTTAATTGCTGTGCGGATGAAGGTATTGTAAGTATGGATGAGGGTACAAAAACTGCAGTCTCGGAAGCATCCTTCGGTCCGATACGGAGGAAGTTGAAGCCGTTGCGAACTTTTGTGAGGGTTCCTCGGAGGTTTCGTTGTAAAGAGGAGGTGTGAGAGAAGGTGATGCCGAGATATTTCACTTGGTTTGAAAGGGGGTTTGGTTAGTTGTTGCTTGTTAAATTGATAAGATGGGGATCTTGACATGGATTTCTGAACATGTTAGGACGCCTAAGTAGAACACATGAGAACTTTTAGGAGTTTTGTCCGAAACTTGCACGTGTAGTGCGAATGCTACTAAGGGCTGTTTGTATTTCTGAACGTGTTGGGGTGCCTAAGTAGGGTAGATGAGAAATTTTAGGAGTTTTATCCGCCACTTGCACGTGTAGTGCGAATTGTATTAAGGAGTGGTTGGATTTCTCGGGAGGTTAGTTCGGAAGTGCGTTGGGAGGACCAGATGGCGGAATCGTCGGCGAAAAGCCTGGTTTTGTTTCGGACTGGGTCTGTTACTGGGAACTTGTGGGAGTAAATCATGTAGAGAAGCAGCTATGCTCCTTGCAGGACACCGGAGTGAAGGTAAATTATGAAATATAATGAATTTTGTAGCTGAATTTTAACAGTATGATGTTCCATGATTGAGTTTATGGTAGTTTGACGGGGTCGGAAACCAAATTGTTCGAGAGGAAGAGGTTGTTGGATTCTAGTCATAATTTGAAGCTTTTGCCCAATTTTGAACTTTACCTTTAACAGTATGATGTTCCATGATGTGGTTTATGACAGTTTGACGGGGTCGGAAACCAAATTGTTCGGTAGGAAGAGGTTGTTGGGCTCTAGTCATAATTTGAAGCTTTTGTCCAATTTTGAACTTTACCTTTAACAGTATGTGTTCCATGATGTGGTTTATGGTAGTTTGATGGGGTCGGAAACCAAATTGTTCGGGAGGAGTTGGACTACAGTCATAATTTGATGATTTTGTCGAATTTTGGACTTTAACTTTAACAGTACCATGTTTCAAGGTGGGGTTTATGGTAGATTGACGGGGTCAGAAACCCAATTATTCGGGAGAAGTTGTTGGACTCCAGTCATAAGTTGAATATTTTGCTTTACTTTTAACAGTATGATGTTTCATGATGGGGTTTATGGTAGTTTGACGGGGTCGGAAACCAAATTGTTCGGGAGGAAAAGGTTGTTGGATTCTAGTCATAATTCGAAGATTTTGCCCAATTTTGGACTTTAACTCTAACAGTATGATGTTGCATGATGGGGTTTATGGTAGATTGGCGGGGTGGCAAACCAAAGTGTTCGGGAGGAAGAGATTGTTGGACTCTAGTCATAATTCAAAGATTTTGCCCAATTTTGGACTTTAACTTTAACAGTATGATGTTGCATGATGGGTTTTATGCTAGATTGACGGGGTCGGAAACCAAATTGTTCGGGAGAAAGAGGTTGTTGGATTCTAGTCATAATTCGACGATTTTGTCCAATTTTGGATTTTAACTGTAACAGTATGATATTCCATGATGGGGTTTATGGTAGATTGGCGGGGTCGGAAACCACACTGTTCGGCAGAAAGAGATTGTTGGACGCTAACCATAATTTGAAACTTTTGCCGAAATTTGGACTTTAACTTTAACAGTATGTAACAGTATGATGTTTCATGATGGGGTTTATGATAGATTGACGGGGACGGAAACAAAATTGTTCGGGAGGAAGGGGTTGCTGCCTTCTAGTCATAATTCGAAGATTTTGCCCAATTTTGGACTTTAACTTTAACAGTATGATGTTCCATGATGGGGTTTATGGTAGATTGGCGGGGTGGCAAACCAAAGTGTTCGGGAGGAAGAGATTGTTGGACTCTAGTCATAATTCAAAGATTTTGCCCAATTTTGGACTTTAACTTTAACAGTATGATGTTGCATGATGGGTTTTATGCTAGATTGACGGGGTCGGAAAGCAAATTGTTCGGGAGGAAAAGGTTGTTGGATTCTAGTCATAATTCGAAGATTTTGCCCAATTTTGGACTTTAACTTTAAGTATGATGTTCCATGATGGGGTTTATGGTAGATTGGCGGGGTGGCAAACCAAAGTGTTCGGGAGGAAGAGATTGTTGGACTCTAGTCATAATTCAAAGATTTTTCCCAATTTTGGACTTTAACTTTAACAGTATGATGTTGCATGATGGGTTTTATGCTAGATTGACGGGGTCGGAAACCAAATTGTTCGGGAGAAAGAGGTTGTTGGATTCTAGTCATAATTCGACGATTTTGCCCAATTTTGGATTTTAACTGTAACAGTATGATATTCCATGATGGGGTTTATGGTAGATTGGCGGGGTCGGAAACCAAACTGTTCGGCAGAAAGAGATTGTTGGATGCTAACCATAATTTGAAACTTTTGCCGAAATTTGGACTTTAACTTTAACAGTATGTAACAGTATGATGTTTCATGATGGGGTTTATGATAGATTGACGGGGACGGAAACAAAATTGTTCGGGAGGAAGGGGTTGCTGCCTTCTAGTCATAATTCGAAGATTTTGCCCAATTTTGGACTTTAACTTTAACAGTATGATGTTCCATGATGGGGTTTATGGTAGATTGGCGGGGTGGCAAACCAAAGTGTTCGGGAGGAAGAGATTGTTGGACTCTAGTCATAATTCAAAGATTTTTCCCAATTTTGGACTTTAACTTTAACAGTATGATGTTGCATGATGGGTTTTATGCTAGATTGACGGGGTCGGAAA
>JABXWE010056997.1:0-15645 GCA_014611495.1 Limonius californicus | reverse complement strand
GTAACAGTTTTAACATTATGATGTACGTTTAATGTGTGTACCTGTAGGGTAGTGTTTAAAATCTATGTTGTTTACCATTTCTATTTTATCATATTTTACTACGTCCCAGTGTTCAGAAACAGGGATAGTAAGATCGTTCTGTCTGTCATAACCTATTTAAAAGCTATTTTTCCTATCAATCCCCATTCCTGAATACACATAATATACTATCCCAAAACTTTTAAGATATATTATAAATTCTGTAAATTACAATCATTTAAAGGGTATATAAAATGGCAACTAATAAATAACTGATTAATTTAAAATCATTAGAGGTTATATAATTATTTTGTAGAAAAAATTTTAATTTGCTGTAATAACCTTGTTCTAGATAACGAAAATATTATAAAGTATTACAAAAACAAACAATTTGTTTAATAACATATACTGTCACAACAAGTAAACCACAAACTGTTAAATCCCTGGAATTATGTGGACTACCCTACATGTGCTTTATCGATCTGACGAAAACTTTCGGTCACGTAATATTGAATGACAAAATAAATATTTTAAAAGGAAACGAAGTCCTTTAATACACAATACGTCTCATAAAAGATACAAATGAAAACAGTCAACCAATACTTTTCTTTAGTAATACTGTACTGAGAGTTGCTGATGAAAACGCCAAACGGTACTAAAAATTATTAGCATCTAGATTCATAATGTCTAATTTAAAATGCCTTGGTTATATAGTAGCGAGGAATATGCTGACATTTTAGATATCTATGGCGAATGTAGAAACAATTCCCGCAAAAGTAATACTTTATAAAGAGCTCGTTATTCATACCGAAGACAACCCGTAAAAGATATGTAATTTAATAATTCTTGAACAAAAACGGCGACTGGATAGAGACTTACCACTTAATAAGCAACCCAGAGCATACGAAGCTAATAATAAATGAAGCTTTTGCTGCTTTAGCACATATTCATCAAATTCAAAATTGATCGATACAAAACATTTCAAGAGTTCGGAAACTACATAGAATTTTACAGTAATTCAAAATATACGTTTAAAGTTATATTTAGGCCCTGTTTCAGAGCTTACAGATACCGAGAGAAATTTAAGCATTATGTTTGTCATTAGTGATAACAACGATCTCCTATAAAATATTCAATGATTAAATTAATCTCGGTTTCATAAGAACATAATGGTGAATTGAACTGACATTACTTTCAAACAGATATTGAACCAGCACATAAGATTGCTTGTGTAAGAGATTTTGTAACTTAAGAGTTTTTCCATAGATAGATTGCCACTTATGCATTTACAAAACAGCCACTAGCTCACCTGATTGGAACCCACTAGATTTTTTAGGGGTGTGTTTCAAATCCATAGTTTATAACACCGAAACCACCACCTTGAAAGAATCAATGGTTGTAAAAGTAATATTCCAGATATCTTTAAAAACTGTGGCTTTCGCGAAGAACAACATTTACAAAATTTAAAAAGTAACTAACGTATTATAAAACAGTTTGTATTAAAAATATCTAATCGGTTATGTTCTTACAATAAAATTCTATTTATACCATAAATGTGGCATTTTGAGGTTTTCAAAAACAACAAGCTTTTATTAATAATACCATAAAATGAGGCGACTTTGACCAGTTTTCAGCTCCGAAGTAAAATTTCTATTTGATGTCTAAATAAGTTCAGCCATATTTTTTGTTTATAACATGGATATTGTACGTACCACTGACATTATAATGAAATTTTATATATTTTTTTGACATTATCGAGTAAAAAAATAAAATGTAGTGATAATCAGCTTCATCCCATACGTGGTTAAGTTGACCACATGTTTAATGTCCATTATAATTTTTTCTCTTCAGGTAGTTGGGACTAAGCTGAACATAATAATACGAAGAGCACAAATTACTAAATGTTTACTAAATAATACATGAACAGAAAATTCCCAAATGGTAAAAACTTAGAAGACACATTTTTTTTAAATAGGTGGAAAACGAATTTATTTACCTGCATAAAAGTGTATAAATATGACCGAAAACTACTCTAAATACAAAAGAAAAATAGTTTACTTAAAATTAAATGCAGAAGCTCCAAATTAAACAAAAATTTTCCTCTGCGGCCGGTTTTCGGTTCAACCAATTATCTTTATACTTGATTCAGCTGTGCAGTAGCACAAACTTTAGGCCATACAAACTTTCCATATTTATACAGTTTTAAAAAGTTAATACAAAGTTCATCTAATAATCCTTTGCTTTTCAATAAAATGTTAACAAATCTTATTCGTTTAATATTCTTTAAGACCCTAGGATATTTCGGGTAAATTGTTGCTGTCGTAAAATTGTTATGTCCCAATAGAATCTATTACAGAAACGTTGTTCTCTTCTTCATTAGCCTCTTCATCAAAATAAGATTCTACAGATTCTTCGTCGTTTTGTTTTACTGTTTTCCTTCTTATCGACTGAACCTTACTCGTAGACGGTAAGTGTTGTATTTGATCATCCTTCTGAGTGTCTATGTAAGCTACAGATTTACTTGGTACAACATTTAGTTTCCTTCTTTTTGTTGGGACGTCACGTTTTTTTTTGCTTCTGCTGTTCTTTCAGAAAATTGACCAGTACTTCACGCTATTATTAGAATTTTCATTCTCTTTAACTTTTTGCGAAATTTTACTTAACAGTTTCACTTTAAGTATGGAATAAATTCCAGATGAATAACAGCATTTTTCCTCGCAGTCGAAGGCAATTTAACAAAAAAAATTTTAACAATTTTGGAAACAGTTTTCTTTCCTGATGACAAATTTGGGCTAAACAAACTGCTTTACTAACGCAAGCAGAGATACAAAACTGCAGATTTCTGCAAGTCTTGGTTAGTTGGTGAAATACACCCCAAAATCGTAAAAATGTTGCCTAAGTTGAATGTTTAGAATACTGTGCTAAAGTCATTGAAGTTATGTTAAATATATGAGTAATAAGGTTTTGACATAACATCATTACGTTATTAAAATAACAGAACATATTAATGTTTGCGTTTTCTGTTTTCCAGTTATTAATGATAGGTTAAGTACATGAGATTTTAGCTAATTTTTGTATGCGACTTACAAACAAAAATCAAAACATTTTGCTTAGATACGCCCTAAGTAATGTATTAGCTTGCTAGTTAATGTAATATAAGTAATGAATCTTTGACTAATAATAACTTTACAAAAAATTTTTGTTTTTTTGGTCAAAACACTTTATTTTAAGGTACCATATAAAATAAAATCGTTACTTCTGGTTTTATCGGATGTAATATTAAAAGAATTGATTAATTATCACTTATCTGTCGTTTAATTGTTATTTAAGGCATTTCATATTATTTTGCGAGCATGTGCTAACGCGTTATACTTCTATGCTAGAGGACTGAGGTTCATTTCCCAGTAAATCGATTTTTACCGCTGTTTTTCCTTGCAATACAATGGCAAACCAGTGAAATAATCCCCCTACTAAATTTTCTCTGAAGTATAAGTGCTTACATCGTTTGTTGTTCGGAGTCCATGTTAAGCTGTAGGTCCTTTATGTTTGTTGTAGGCACAGAAGAGAAGGTATAAGACATGAGGCATTCCAAAAAGGAGACGTGTAGCCGAATTATAAATTTACCTTACTTCTCCTAGGACACCCTGTACATAGTTATAACTTGTCGTAATAATTATCCAATAGGTTGTAAGTGTGCTCTTTTCTATTTTTTGTAATATCTTTAATCCACCAAATTCCTTTTAATCTCTGGCTGCGGTCCTTCTTTGAACCTAATCGTTGTTTTATTTCATTTTTATGTATTTCTTATCTTTTTGTATTATTTGTATTTCAAATGTCAGTTTTGTGATGATCCTTCAATACTAAGATATTTGGTTTAGTTAATATTAATATTACGCCTCCATTTTATTTAATTATCTTTTAATTTTCGTTTCATATCTTCCTATCTATTTAAGCTTTCCAATTGTCTCTCCGATGCATAATATGTTGTCTATAGTTGATTGCCCAGTTGCATACCTACTCTGTTCTGCGGCTTCATAGCTTTTGTATTTTTTCTATTACATTCCCTAATATTCTTCCATATTGTCTACTAATTGTAGTTGTTACTGTCACCGCCGTGGTGTGGTTTCCACGTTTCTATTTTCTATGTTTTTTAATGCTTTTAGGATATCCGTTCCAGTTTTAAATAATCTTGGGGTATCGTCTCGCCGTTAACATACTTGGTAAACGTCTGAGTTATAATTCTAAACAGTTTCTGAGCTTCGCCTTTCATTAATACGGCCCGTCAGAAGGTTTATAATATTTGTTTTTGTATGTACTTCTATGTTTATATATTCCTTTTCAATACTATGTTCTAATCTTCATCTTCTTTCTTCGGAGAGAAAGCTTTTGTAGTGCTCTTGGCATTGTAGGTTTATATTACTTTTTCTGTGTACTTGATACTTTTATGAAGAAATTTATTTAATACGTGATATCTGATATTAAAAGAAATAGCAGAGGAAACAACTGCCATACAGTTATTTGACGATTATTTAGCGTAGATTGTAGTAGTAACGGATGTCGCTGCATACATAATAATAATAATTCTGTATCTAATTTTTGATTAAAACAAATTGTCTATAAAATGTCTAAGTGTTTTTTATTTAATGAAACCCCCAAACATTATTACAAATATTTTAGTATAATTTGTAGCTAGTGGTAGTTATTTTGTTATTATTCTGCTAATAATATTATTTGAGTTTTTCTGTACCAGAAACTGAATTGGGGTAAAAAATTCCTAGACTAGAATATTTCATAAATTTCTTTATATAACATGATTTATTGTCAAATTTCTATTCGAATTTTAACTAATTTCTGTGCAACACAAAAGCACTTCGTTCATTTTTGCGTGCAAAAACCAAAAAATATTTACGCTGAATGCACACAACGAAGATAAAGTGCTTTCTCTCTTGCTTGTTTCCTTACAGTTGTCAACCTATGTATATCATCCAGATTTCGCACAAGGAAGTGCGAATGCACCCCGTAAAATACGTCGGTTTCCCGTATAAATTTCTGCGATGTCTCGTAAAATAATACAAATGCAAGTTTCTGTGTAGTGTAGCTTAAGACGGCGCTGTTAATTTGTATAAAAGCCTACTAAATCTCTAAGTTTTATCCAGTATGTTAAAAGCGCAGTGTATTGTAGCAGTTGCCTGGGGTTCTTATATGTTGTCGTTTAATTAGAGTTCATGTATGTGTTCATGTTTCATTTGTTCAATTTAATTAAGTGCTTCGCGTTTGACTTTCTCGCTGCATCGCGCTTGCAAACTAACGCTTAGTTAATTCTACTGTGTGCCAGATTGAAAACATATTTTAAGTACGTAAAGAATGAAAAAAGTCGCTCTACTCTTATCTTAATTGAAATAAAATGTATAATATACAGTTTTAAACGAAAGTAATTTAAGACCTAAATTTAATTCTTGCTCTTTACATGCATTTACTAACTTCGCACAGTACAAAAGAAAATCAGAAAGCCCGAATATCTTTAACATTTTCAATTAATTATAATTATGGTACAATACGTTATTATACACAATATAATTAATTAATTGCTAAATTAAAACAACGTTACAAAGAAATAGTCAAACTTAATTAATCTGCAATCCTTTAGTATGCACCACTCGCTAGCTTTCAGCATGTTTAAGCTTCTTAGTAGTGTTCAAAGCTGCTTTTAATATTAATTATAATCCTCCGATTCTTTAATGACTTTTACCTAATCCTGCTCATTTACAAAATAAACAAAAGTATGAAATGACGCCTTAACATACTGTGAAAAATTATAATACATTGCTGTTTCCAAAGCAACCAAATTACACGTGATATTCTATTTAGAGGGTAGCCACTGGGATCTCTAAAATCATAAGAAATATGTACTGAGATTAATCCAGGAAAGATAGGAAGTTTATTGCTACTGATAATCAAAGAAGAAATTTGATCTAGATAATTTGGTGCGAAAATCGATATAAACTCTGAAACCGATTCTACGTCGGATCTGTATAAAATTTGCACTTTTTAACAACATAGCTATTTGGTCTTCCATTATTGAGAGGTTTTGAAATATCTGAAACTCCCTTAAACAAACTTTTTGACTAGATATACCTATATCAGGGCAGGATCCTAATTTTCAACAAGGTTTAGATTTTTCGGAATCATCATCTAGTTTATTTTTTATTTAATGTGTCCCATTGGGGTTTAATTTATATTACGTAAACTGCTATTATTTACAGCATTAAGGGGTAGTAAAGTTCCTTCAATTTAGCATACATTTTTTACATTAATCTGCGGTTTTATCATCATCATATTCCCTCATCCAACCTCATTGGATATAGACCTCTTCCTAACATTTTGCATGGTTTCTTCTTGATATCGTCTGCCCAGCGCATGGATAGTCCTACATGTCGCGTATCAGCTCGTGGTCTCCATTCAACCATCCTTGTCCACGATCCATCCTTCAGCCTGGCAAGATGGCCTGCTCAGTTCCACTTTAGCTTACTTATTCTCTCCACAACATAATTCTACCGTGAGTTGTGTTCGTCTTCTTAATTCCTCATTTCTCATTTTATTAATATAATATAAATATATTATAAATAATATGTATAAAATAATATAAATGTTATTCCAGTCATACCTCTACACTTTTTTGGGTTTCTTTAAATATTTCTGCCGTTCTTTAGGTTCATGTAAGGTTCTCCACTCCATATTCAGTACTAGGAGCACACATTGGTGCCATACTTTCTTCTTTAGGTTCAGGGGGATACTACTTTAAATACATCTCTTACTGGTCGATATGCTGCTTAGTTGAAATTTATTCTTCGCTGTGTTTAATTTGTTTGGTTATCTTGGAATATCTCAGTTTTTATACATACGCGTTTTTAAACAGTAATTTGTCAATCACTTTATCATTTCTAACTGTCATTCTTTAAGAATATAATGTAGAGAACCCCAATGTCAAGACTTATACAATTTTCTTAAAATGAAGTGATGTCAAGAATCTATAATCAATTTTAGCTTTTACTATAACAAGCAACGACGTAATTATCACAACTTAGCTAAACTACTGTTTCTCTACCGGAAAACATAATCAATTACGTTAATGTTGGATAACATAAAGAAAGAATCAGGATGGTTCCCCTACGAAAAAATGCTGTACATATACATATATGCGATTTCTCTACAGCTAATGCTGCCTAACGCTTCTTACACGCAATAGCCTGCGGTTTTCCCAATCATTATCCTGCAGGCTTGTACTTTTCATTACTTCGAAGACTCGTTGTTTCCATCTTGTTCGCGGTCTTTCTGTCTTTCTTTTTCCGACGGAACCCACTGATACAATCTTATAGGCCATCTTGTGTCCTGCATTCTTTTGAGGTGTCCGTACCATAACAACTACTTTCTTTCGATCGCATCTATTATAGAGCCTTTTACCTCCATGGTTTCTCTTATGACTTCACTCTATACTCTGTCGAATCTAGAGACTCCACAACTTCTCCAGAAGTCCATTTCCATGACCATCAACCTTCTCTTCATTATCCATATCTGTGAGCCGTATGTAGCAACACTTTCTGTAATGATATTATATATTGTTGTTGTTGAATTGGATTGTTCTCCCTCCTCCGATTTTGTGCATAATGTCTTTAGTTCTGATCCTCTCGTTTGTGATAGTTTCGCCGAGGTATCTGGACACTGTGCAGTATTCAACACATTCTATTCTTAGTAATTATATCTTCACCGTGTCCTCCTATTACGTTATATTTTGTTTTACTCATATTCATCATCAATCCCCACCGTTTATATTCATCTATCAATTTTCGTAACATATATTTTATGTCGTCGTCATCTCCTGCCATAAGGATCTGATCGTCGGGAAATAGTAATGTAGATAGACAATTTTCTCGTGTAAGTATACCCACACTGCTAAACTTTCATTTGCAATTGTGGAGAACCCTTTATAAGTATATTTTAAATGGGGTAGGTTATAAGGAACACACTTGCCTAAGACCTATTGTGCATTTAAATTTTTGCGACATTGAATTTCCTACTTTAACGGTGCTTGTATTATATTGATACATTTGTTTAGCGGCTTTGATATATAATGGATTTACGTGACTTTTTCAAGTATTTCCCAAAGCTTTTTAATTGGAACATTATCATATACCTTCTGGAAGTCAATAAAATTAATATGTGCTTGCGTCTTTTGTGCTAGTTGTGATAAACAAAATACGTAGTCGACACACGATCGCCCTGTTCGGAATCCACTTTGTTCAGTTTCTTCTACTTCTGCTTTTAATCGTTTTATCAATATGTGCCCATACAGCCGTCCCATAAAACCTATTACATTTATTCCCCTACAATTGCCTCTTTTATTTGCTTATTATAAATGAAGGTTATATAAGCCGCACTTGAGGAATTCGATGGGACAACCTCCCGGAACAGGCGATCTCCTATTTTTCAAACGTTTTAAGGCTGTCTGTATATCTTCTACAGTTATTTCTTCCAAATTATGTCTGTTAGTATTTAATCTCCTGTGCTGGATATCCTGAAACTCGGGTCTATCTTCTGTCAGCAATTCCGCATAGTATTGTTTCCATTCACGGAGGATTATCAACTGAATTTTTTGTTTGTTCTTGTGGTTTTACTTACTCTCCAAGTTATACTTAACCTTGTACTTTCTATTAGTGAGTTGATCTCAGCGAACTTGCTTTGCCACATAACATTCTTAATGGTAGGCACTTTCCTTTTCACTTCTCTATTACTCTGCATGAACTGTTTTCTATCCTCTAGGTCTTGTGTTGTAAGCTAATTTCCATACAGTTGTTTCTTCCCCTTTACCAAACTTTCGATACTTGTGCTCCACCATTTACTAGTAGTTTTTTCCCTGCGGCATTTAATTAACCCAAGGCCAAAGTGGCTGCTTTTACTAACGTAGATTTGAAATAGCATTTGTGGGGAGCTATCGATTTCTGTATTTAAATAATTTGCCAATATCAGCAGATACAATAATCTAGTAGAATCGTCTTGTATCTTATCTATATTGAAACTTGGTTCGTGAATGGTTTCATTTTCGTTTTATGAAACATCCCGGAGAGATTAGGAATTGTTCACAAGCTTAAAGTACACGTTTGCTATTATCATAAAATGGTCGGTAGGCACTCTGCCCCTCTTTGTACTAGAATATCCATAATTCGAGTATTTGTGAGATGTTTTGCAATAATATAATTGATTATAGATTGTAGTTTACGAGTGGGCGGTTTCAATGTTACTTGGTGGATATTTTTACTATTAAAAATTCAATTTGCTATTTTAAATTGAAACTACTCACAAAGTTCAATAAACCTATTAACGTTATTGGGAACTGTGTCCTCTCCATATCTTCCCACTATCTTGTCATTTATTCTTCTGCCTATTCTTTCATTTAAATGTCCCATCAGAAATATTTCGTTTCTATTATTTATTTCAGTAAGCACCGCACTCATCCGTTCTTCAAATTCTTCCAAAATATCTAGTGTTGTATCATTTGTGCGTTTACCCCCATCACGGTGATGTCTCTACTATAAAGCTTCATATTAACTACAATTACTCTTCATTTATCTCTTCCCGGTTCTTGATATATTGTCTCAATCTCTTGTGAATCACGATTGATGTACCACATTTGGCGCGTTTACTTTTATCCGCTCCTCTGTATATGTGGATGGAATTACCTTTACCTTCTGCGCCTTTACCTTTCTTTTTAGTTTCACTAAGTACTCCTATGTTTATATGTAAGTTTTCTACTTCCCGAAAGACTTCTCTATATTTCGTTATCCTTTTTCGTGTACGTTTTCTGTTTCCATTTAATTCATCCGACTTCTTCCGAGGCGTATCTATAAGATTTTTGTATCTAAAGTTTTACCTGGAAGACTAGATTTAAAAAGCCGGTTAGGATTCACTTAAAATATGATCGCATACCCATGGAAATTTGGACATGCTGTCATTAAACATTAATAAATCCTATTTACCGTGTTATTCACTGTTAATATAAATTTAGAAAGTTGTTTTAAAATGTAGCATAGCGTCCACTAAAAACAATAAAACTGAAAAATTTAAATGTTGTATAAAACATTTGACACCGATATGAAATTCTACCTAAAACATTTGTTATTTCAGAATTCCTTGCAATAAAAAAGCTACAAGCAGAAGTTGAAATTATTAGTTCTTCATGTTTAACTGAAAAACTGAATACTTGAATACTAATCACCATATTACTATTCAGAATTTTGCAGCAATTCACCGTCTTCGTATCTTTTGCAGTATTCGTGATTCCAGTGGTAAACCTCAAATTTGAATAACCCTGCATATGTTCAAAGTGACCGCCTATAAATATATTACCCAGGACCTTAAATTAGGCAAATTGTGTGGGTAATTATAAATTATATTTCCATTCACTATTGCATTTATTAGTGAAGATTGCAGCATGATAAAATATGAGTATGTATCAATGAAATTTCTCCGCTTAAGATTTCACATTTTCATTTAAGGCTGCGCCTAAATTATAAAAGGAATATTCATGTCCATTAATTTAAAAATGCAGCTGCAGGAATTCCCTTCTGTTCATCATTCTAAGACCAAATTATTCTTTAATTAAATCAAAATGGCGCTTGCGCAAGGTTAGCACAAATTTAACATATAATTTGCATTTATTCAGCCGAAAGCTTTTATTCAGTTCAGCAATTTTTTCGAATGCTTTGTGCAATCATCAACCTTTCTAAATTAATATGTAAATTTTGCCTAGAAATTTTAGAAAATAACTTAAACGTCGACACGAAGCAGTTTACTTATCACGTTATTTTGCTGTTAACACTTCCTGGGTACGCTCATCGATTCGTGCCAAGCCAGCAGAAATGCACGAAAAGTTATAGAAACTAATAAAACAGTGAATTACATTCAATAAAGAATTCAATACATGTTCATTAAGATCTAATCAGTGTAATTGATTGCGCCGGCACCGAATTTCGTATCGCTGCAGTACAAAGCTAAATGCTGAAAAGGAAAATTTAGTACAACTTATTGTCCTTGCTTTAAGCGGAACTCAGGGTGATACCATCGCACTTCTGTTAACTGTAGTTAGTCATGATAAATTGGTTTTAACCTGCTTCGCTTTTTCCATAACACAACAGGAGAAGGAAGCGGTTGAAGGTTTAAGCTAATTTTAGAAAGATCCAATTACAACCTCAACTTGATTTCAGTTTGATTTCGTGCAAAGCACGAGAAGATGTCAAGGCAGCCGAAGTTAACGGTAGCGTAGTACAAAACAAAAAGAGCAATATACTATTGTACAGTTCTCAACACCAGGAAGTATCAACAAATATATACGATAAATAATCATAAGCTACAATAAATAATCATTTGTAAACCTTCTAGTCAGTTAAATAATTCTCTTAAAACGGCTGAGTGCTGAAATATGTTCTTAAATTTTACTCTCAAACTAGAGTTATTCATATTATCACTCACACTATTAGGAATATAAAGCAGAAGCCTGTACAATAACAATTAGTAGTTAAATAACAAGTATGTAGGTATTTAATGTATTTTCAACTTTGTTATTTTAGAGATCCCCTAGGCCATAATTTATTTTAATCAATTATTTTATTCTGGTTAGACTGATATAACATATATATGGTTTTACACCAAAGAATTAGTTGACCACTGATATGTTGATATGATTTTTCTGATTACAGTCGATAGCCTTGCTATTGCAACATACTGATTAAGGCCGTCTTTCCGTTGATAATTTCTATTTACTGTTAAAAATTTAGGTCTTGGAATTAGAAAGACCAAAATAAGAACATTGAAATTATGTCAGATAAACATTATTATCTATCTCAATGCGTGTTTAGATGTACGTTCAGGAACCAGAATTTCATTTTCTTGAATCAAAAAAAAATAATTGGCGATGTTCCTGATCTGTTCTGTACATGGCACTGTAAGAAGTATCCCATGACAGAATTTTTTTGACCTCCATGGGTTTTATAATCTGCCTATTAAGGCAATGAATAAAATTTATGACAATTTATAACAATAAAAGATAGGTATAGCATAATGAAGTACGCCCAGTGGAGGAACTTCTTCATAATGCTAAAATTTTTGTTATTTTTTTAACTAATGCTATTTTTGACTACATGTATATTAGGTACTAAATTAACGCTATGTGCGTTGTGGTAAAACGTGTGTAAAACCGTTTCAGCCTTTTAACCTTGGGAACAGTGAGAAGATCCGTGGCCAGGGCGTTAGGATGGTTTCTCAAACGATCTTGATAGCGACTGCCTATGGAGGCGATTTCTTCTTTTACAGTGATCATTTGTAGATCACGCTGGATGATGTAGTTTGGGATATACCAAGGCGCATTACAGACACTCCGTAGTGTTTCGGATTGAAAATGCTGGATCTTCATATTGGAATCACTGGCTGATCCCCACAGTTGTATCCCGTAAGTCTACACAGGTTTAATTATAGCTTTATATATGAGAAGCTTGTTTTCCAACATTAGTAGGGAGTTGGGGCCCATAAGCCAGTACATCTTGCGGTATATGTGACCTAGTTGGCGGCGTTTATTCCGAATGTGCTTATTCCATGTAAGGCGACGGTCCAGGTGAAGTCTCAAGTATTTTACTTCGTCCTTTTGTGGCAGGGGATTGTTATTCAGCATCACCGGAGGGCACGTTTCTTTCTTGAGGGTGAAAGTTACGTGAGTGGATTTTGCGCTGTTCACTTTGGTGTGCCAGAGTTTTAGCCATTTTTCGATCCTATTCAGGTGTGTTTGTAGAAATATAGAGGCTAATCTTGGGTCCTGATGTGAGGCCATTATAGCGGTATCGTCTGCAAATGTGGCGATGTCGGTGTTGATGATAGTTGGCAAATCCGCTGTATGTATGACGTAAAGAACAGGGCCAAGAACGCTGCTTTAAGGAACTCCAGATTGTATTGGAACTAGAGGAGTTTAAGCTTCTCCATACTTGACCAAAAAGTGTCTGTCGGTTAAGTAGGCTTTCAGCACTCTACAGAACGCATGGGTAGGCTGTTCTTTATTTTGAAGATCAATCCATCATACCAGACCTTGTCAAAGGTCTGTGATGACAGAATACTGAATAGCCAATTTTCATCAACAAATGAACCGTGAATTCCGGTCCCCTATTATCCAATATTTATTGTTCACCATAACACGAGCCATGAAAAACGTTATACGTGTAGATGTCAATGATAAACTTCGCTGGTTCATATTACTGCGCCGTTCACATCATATGCGACTGTACTGAATTAGCTAATAGCTTTTAAAATACTCATACATTCACCGACCAACCAACTATAAGTGTTTTTTAATTTCAACAACAACGCCTTTGTTGCCGATTTCAATTATTGTCTGCACTGTCTATCAGCCCCATTCTAATACTCATATTAAATCCGATATAAACGACAACGTCTACAGCATGACTCGAACCCAGGACGTTGTGATAGGACTCTGATCCGCGGTTAGTCCCAGTTTATGTCGTATTTAATTCTTTTGATAATTGTTCTTCTTCTTTTAATTAGTCTAACGCCTTTTTTTAAACCAATTGTGTCCACATGGATTATAGGCAGTCTCTCCACCTTTTCAGGTGTCCAATATTTCCTCTCCTTGATGGTGATTTGTTTCTTGCGATTTTAACAATCATATTCTTGGTCATTCGTGGTATGTGTTGATTCCATTATTGCCTTCTCTATTGATCCATTTGTTTACCAGTATGACGTGGTATAGTTCTTTCACCTCCTCATTTCTTATATGTATAGTTCATTCTTGTTTTGTTAATTATTTGCCTTAATACCTTCATTACTGTTACGTCAAGCGTTTATTTGGTTTTCGTTTTCTCTGGTCTGGGTTCAGCGGTATAGGTGATTATTGGTTTAACTACACTTTTATATATGTATTATAACCTTTGTTTCTGGTTGTAAATTTTTTTCTCCATATTGCGTCACCTATGTAAGCAACCTGAAAGCCTACTTGTTTTTTTGCTTGTTCATCACTTCTTTTTCTAGTTGACCTTGGCTTGTGATTTCTATTCCCAGATATTTTGTTGTTATTACATGTTGTATTATTAGTCCTTCGACTTCTAGCTTGCAATAATAATTATATACAGTGATATACAGATATTAGGCGCTGAATTCAAAAAATATTCTTTATAAGTAAACCCAAACAAAGAAATCAGGTGTATAATTCTTAATATCTTGAGTTTGTGTAGGACCTACGTACAATTATTCTATTGAGTATTCTGTTACAATATTGTTCAAACAAGAATCTTAATTTACATTTATGTGCAAGGGACATATAATGTTTTTATAAAAGCAATTACTAGTATGATTTTTATCCATTAAATACAATCTACTATAAAAAACGCTCAATAATATTTTTCTTTGGAAAATTAAATAGTATTCTTTTCGAATAAAATGGTGCCTTAACGAATATACTGGATGAGCAGTACTACTCATTCTTGTACTCTTCGTTAAAAAATAATTTTAAATTTAGCCGCTTAACATTTTTAAATAGTTTAACACACTTGTCACACATCTGGGAACAAAGCTTTGTAAAGAGCTTTCAGATCATGTGTAAATATAGGTAAATGATTTATATTATTAACAGCCTGCAACATCCCATTGTTGGGCAACGGCCTCCCCCATAAGGGGGGTTGTTGATCTACTCTCCCATAGTGATCAATCCTCGTGGAAGAGAGGCGCCGCGTTAATGCAACCTTCGGATCACCCATCCAAGTACTGACCGAAGACCAATGATTACCCAAACAAAAATTGAATTACTTGCCATTATTAACATTATCAACAATATACGCAATACATTTTTTAGATATGCGTTTAAATTATCAGTGTGATGAATCACTGAACGTTAGCTAACGTGGTTAGCGCACTTGCCTATAGATTGAAGGAACACAGGTTCGATCCTAGCTAAGTCGATAAAGTTTTTCTGGCGCGGAAAAATCTGAAAATTGATCTTCTGTCTGATAAAAAATAAAGCGGTGCCACTGCGATGTATGACACGTGCAAACTCACTACTGGGGCTGGAACTACCTCATATAGGCAAAATGCATAGTTAGGGTGTACTGTAACGTTACGGACCCTTGTGTTGTGTTTATCTTTCATTCGTCGTGACTCGTCGTGCTTCGTCGTGATCGTCTTAGGTTCGGATCTAGAGTAGTTGAGCTAAATACGTGAAATAAAACACCAGAGAGGTTTAATACCTTTATTAACGTCAATATTAACTGCAGACAGTGCAATTTAACTACCTCCGGTATTCACCTGTTTAGGCTAGGAAACTGCAGGAAACCTTAGCCGAGGTAGTACGATGTGATCTCAAGTATGAAGATATTTAGATTTCTGAAGGTGCAGCCCAGTCACCTCAGCGCAAACTACCAGGGTAAATTAGCGAAAGGATTAGATTTCTGAAGGTGCTGCCAAGTAATCTTAGCGCAAATTACAGGTGTGAGTTAGCGAAAGAATTAGGTTTCTAAAGGTGCTGCCAAGTAATCTCAGCGCAAAACTACCAGTGTAAATTAGCGAAAGGATTAGATTTCT
>JABXWE010056996.1:0-16298 GCA_014611495.1 Limonius californicus | reverse complement strand
TTTAGGATACCTCATTTAAAAGATCTTACAAAATGCTATTTATTTAATGGTAGGAAACATTTTTTCGTCTCGGAAAAATAAAGTGGCCCCCAATATTTTCAGATTTAACCCGTTATACTTCTTTTTATACGCTCGCTTAAAATCTGTTGTCTACAAAATTCATCCTCGGTCCATTGCACAACTACGAAAAAAGATAGTTTTAGGAATGCCGGGCTATTCCGCGACAAAGTTTCTTCCAAAGCGTTCAGAGAGAATTTGGGAGTAAACTTTACTGTAGCATAGAGAATGATGGAAACATTTAATCTAATATTTTTTAATTTAAATAAAAATAAATGGTTCGAAACCTTTTCAGTTTTGTTTCTTAATTTTTCCGAAAGGAATCCGGCAAAAAAGTGTTTGCTACTATTGAATAACACTTTGTAAGAGCTTTTCAATGAGTGGGTGTCGCCATTTTAAATTTGTTGGTTGTGGTACCTAGAGCCCAAGAAGTTGAACAGGGAAGGTTACTTTATGAGTCATGATGATACCCCCTCCATGTTGTAGAAACGTTTTCTGCAAAAGTTTTAACACCTTTTTTGTTTTCAGGAATATAACACATTGTACATTTTCAAATTGACACCCTTTATGTAATTTATGTAGAGAATATTCTACTACTATACTGCTTCTAGAAAAAAACAACAATAAAGCTAAGTTGGTTTTGTTTCTGAAAAACATGGTTTCATAGAAAACTAGCGACATAAAATAAAATTAATGTTTGGGCCTGTATACTATTTTATAGCAGTGGTTTTAGAACCCTCCGGAATTGAGTGTATATAACACTGGAACACAGTGTTCTATTCACTCTGAAGATGCAAGCTGCATTGTCTTGCGAAACTTTAATTTGTATGGGTTCACAAACAGCTAACAGGCATAAGCCGATTAAGTATTATTGTCCTGCAAACTAAATACATTAAGATCAAATCCTTGTCTGCCCCAAGGTTTAAATAATCTAAGCACACAGCCCTGCTTACGCGGGCAGGGCCTTCAAATAAATATTGCTCAAACTTTTAGAGCAGATGCTTGTAAAGGCAGACAAGCTACAGCTCGGTTCTTACCTGATAATGCTATGTGTAGTGCCCAAATGACGACGCGGTCTAAGCCGAAAGTAAATTGTAATATTGACAGTTCCAGAAACCGCGAATACCTCAAAGAATATCATTAATATAATATCCAAATAATCGATTAATAAAACACAGTGGCGGCTCGTGAGTTAAGAAAGAGGGTGGGCACAAGAAAAAACTTACCTATTTTTTGTACATAAAATCCATTCTCCTATTTTTCATGCTGGCAAAGACGTCTATGACTTTGTTGTCAAAATCCGGGATAGACTGGACGAACTGTTTTTCTATTGATAGGACCGCCAATGCATTCAGTCGATCTTTTTGCACACAATTAACTTCCATCATTGAAAAAACGTCACTTTCGTCTTTGAATTCAAACGCGCGATTGCGCGAAAACAGCGCTCCAAAGTGCAAATTCAACGTTGACTTTAAATGGGGAACAAATCGCTCGGTGCCCCATTCGCCTGGTATATCGCATATAGCGAAGATAACCGATAGGCAACCGAATTATCCTCTAAATAGGTACAAATCAGAGCGTTCCCCGGATCATAGTTTTGAGCGTGTTAGCCGCGCCTTTGGTGCGGAAGGAAAATTTGATACCATCGTTAAAATAATGCACTGAATTACATGCGAATTTCTTTCTGTGTTTATCTTGGTGGTTGGGTGGGCACGTGCCCTTGTGCCCTTTAGTACAAGCCGCCACTGATAAAACATATAGCTATTTTTTATATTATCGAAGTTCCCATTAGTCGACTATTATTTACAGTCCTATTAGAAGCATTATTACGAATGATAATTACAGAATTGCGTTGACAATTTACAGTAAATGTAACCGAACGTTTCAACACGTTGAAATTGTTATTAGCTAAAAAACAGAGTTTGTTTCTTAATCTCGCGAGATCGTCCTCGCTTGTCACATAGGAGAAGTAAACAAAGTATAGTGTGCTATTTACTATTACCAAGCAAACAAGTTATTGCAATTTGAATATGCTTCTTGTCCATTGTAAAATTCCCCCGTCATGGGCACTCGAGTAGTTTTCGTTTTATAACAACCACTTTTATATCAGCCTAAAAAAGGTTTGGTAGTATACCTTGGACTTGAGATATTAAGCCTGATTATATCGCTGATTTGAATACCGTATTGGTAGATTTAGTAGAGAAGAATTTTGTTTTGTGCTATCCTTTTTTGATTGCTGTTATGCTTTTTAGCGAAAAATTGAGGAAAAACTACATCAGAAAACTGTTGTTTCTTTGGCTTAGACAATCTGCCAAATTGTGTT
The DNA here is from genome assembly GCA_014611495.1 of Limonius californicus. NCBI lineage: Eukaryota > Metazoa > Arthropoda > Insecta > Coleoptera > Elateridae > Limonius > Limonius californicus. The sequence continues at coordinate 13,918 of JABXWE010056996.1, read as the reverse complement.
GTAAAATATAAAAATATTTAACAAACATTTTATTTGCTCATACATGTATGCTATACAGTAAAATGATATACAATTATAGTAAAAATCGAACATTTCTTCTTCTTCTTCGTACATCATTTTGCCCTTTAGGGCGTCTAATTGGGTTCCATAATCCCAGTTTCCTTAATCCACTTCTTCCATTTCCTTCGGTCCTGTGACAAGATTTTCATTTCATGTAGGGTTTTTGCTCTGCTTGTCCCCACTTCCTCTACCCTTTCCATCCAGGTTTTCCTCGGTCTGCCTCTCTTTCTTTTTCTTCCTTTTCCTGTCTCTATCACTCTCTTTACAATTTTTTCTGGGTCCATTCTTGCTATGTGGCCATACCAGTTCAGTTGTCTATTCTCCAATTTTCCCATGATAGGTTCTTGTTTAGTCATATTCCTTATTTGTGTGTTGCTTACTCTGTCAAATTTTGTCTTTCCCGCTATTTTCCTATTAATACTAATTATTAAAAATATATTTAAGGGATGACTCGGCTAGTCGATTAATCGCATACTAAAATGGATTATTGACATAAATGATTATTTAAAAAAAATAGGATGTTCCAATTAAACGGTTAATTAAGTATTAATCGATTAATATGAAGAGCTCTAATCCAGAATATTTGGGTATGGTACTTACACATAAAATTTATAATAACTTAAACATTTCCAGTTTATTTACAGTAGAATAGATTATTTGTGCAGTACGTATAACAAGAGTAACGTTGTACAAATAAAATGATTGTATGTTTCATTTTAATGATATAGTGATGTAGCCGATATTATTATTATATTTTATAAATAATCTATTATAACGTAAATATGACTTATTGAATATGAAACTGGTTAACTTGTTGTACATTTTACTTATACTATTTTCAACCGCAGAAGAGCTAGAGAGTCCGAAACATTGTACGAATATTAATAACAATTGAAAGCAATTACAGCAGCAGTATGAATTGCCTAATCCTTATCTTCACCAAACTATTTTTCTAATTAAAAACTTTCAATAATAGATGTAAACAGTATAACATATTTTTGTAAATACATACCAAGTGTTTACAGATACGTTACGTGCTTAAAAACGTGTAGCAGTTATATTTACTGTTAAAAGTAAAGGTTGACGCCGATAATGTTACAAGGATAAAGATAGTGGGAGTGGTTATGATTGCCGGAATCTACAAAACTACCATATTTTCGTTTTCGTTTTATTTCAGTTCAGTTAAAAACCAATATGGCAGCCTTTTCTCTATTTAATTTAATATGCTATAGAAGCCGACCTTCGAGAGTGCAATGTTCTCTGTATTTATCAAGACAATTGCATTTTGCTGATAAAAGAATAAAAATAATTATAAGTTTTTTAATAACCTTGCTGTCATTGTTTTGATTATTCCCGAGGGCTGAGAATGACTACATCAGTCCCAAGAAATGTGCTTTTTGAAAAGTATCTTATATTAGTGTTAGTCACTTTATAATAAAATCAGTAATAAGAAATTATCAGCTATGACTAAATTATGCATGTGGTGTTCAAGTGGTCAGTACGTTATCAAAGGGCAGTATATAATCTGTTTGATAGTATCGAAACTTTGACCTCCAGAAAAAACCCCATATTTATAAACGATATGAAAATAGTATTTTCAGCTGTGATTTAATTCCATTTTACATATTTGGAACGTTAAAAATTTTTTAACCGGTAGGTGGTTTGCAAAATTTAAGTCGGGAAAATTCTGGTGACAGGCTTTATTTATTTTTTTACGAAATAGTTACTTCTTAACACAACCACACACGACGAAACATAAAAGAAATAGAACATTTTCCCTGGAAAATTACTGCAATTAATTATTCGTAACACATTTAGTCTTCATATTCTTGCCAAAACTATCAGCTCTTCAATAATCTTGCTGAAACCTTCCTAAAGAAGACTCAATCAAATTCAATGTTACATCAAACCAACTGTATTTTTACAGAAAACCAATAATGTTTCTAATCAAACCTAACTAGATAAGTCCACAGCTATTTGGTAAACATCATATGTGTCTGTTGAACATATTGCCAAAAACACAGCATGATTATTAATATATCTTCTAATTAAAAATTCAGCAAACTCAAGTAATTTGTAGCTTTTCGGTCGTTTTGATATGGCAACGGGGAAAATGAGTAGGTACACTTCCTACACGTCCGTTACGGTCTTTTGCATTAATAATTATGTGAGAACCCACGCAGTATAACAAATTACAATTGTCTAACAAACACTCGAGTTTTATGTTTTGTTGGTCTCCCATGTTTGCCTACCCTTCAGTAAAGCGTAGGGTCTTCCCACGCTCGCACTGTTCGAAACATGTTATATAATTAGCGACTGCTTTATCATAATCTACGTGACGTAAATACGCCAAAAGCGTTTTAGTTTAGGCGGAAAATCCTACAAGAAAATCAATATTTAGTGAATTTAAAGCAGGACTGGCAAAAACGTACAGTAGTAAAACATGTTTGTTTATAGTCCAAAAATATATCATAGACATCGATTTTCTACGTTGTCAAATACAGACCTCTAGGAGTTGTGATAAGATTTTCTCGTCGACGCAGTGTTGCCAAATTTATAAAGAGGTAATTTTACGCAATGATGTCCTCACAAATGTTTAACTGAAGAAAAATTATATTACTAAAGACATTCATTATTAATGGAAATGCGTGAATACGAAAGTTATTCTAAGTAGATGCAGTTATTATTAAAATGTTCCTCATACTATCAGTTTCATCGAATATCATATTCAACGGTATTATTTCTTACATTTGTATTATTATCGTTATTGCACACTGGATACAAAACGCGTTGATGGTACCAAATACTCGAAATAACACACAATTGTGTTTTCCAAATGTCATTATGTTATCTTAATTGCATTTCCTAATATTAGGTGAGTTGATTAGCAAATGTTTTATGTGAAACAAAGTACTTTAACCTTTAAAGAATTTTTAAGCTACTTGTAATTTTCAATTTGAATTATACAGAGTGTCCGAAAATTATACACGAATCAAATCAAGCTAGGAGACCTTTCCAAATAATGTGTAGATATAATGTAGATACATTCCTTACTTAAAAGCGTATGCAAATATTTATTAAAAAATCACGAAAATACCTACCTGAATTATGTATTTAAATTTACATGGAAAATGACCAGAATATAGCATCATTTCTGTTGCCACTTCGCAAAAGTTTAATTTTTGTAGATTTTTAGTAGGAGAATAGCCACTTTGGCTGCAAATCGCAACATCTGGCAACCCCGCGGTCCAAGTGAGCAATATCTCAAAATACCCTTAACCATGGATGGCCAGCGTAATTTGTGATACGATCTGCTTTTTTGTTTGATGAGCGGAGAGCTGCCGTTCATTCATTTTACGTGATTAAAACGTTAATGGAGACTCATGGGACGAAAATTATTTTTAATATCTACGAGGGGGTATTGATAAGTACTTAGCCTACCATATAAAACGCTACAATATTTCAAAACAAAATTTTATTTATTCAACATAATCTCCTTTAAAACTTATTCATTTAGCAGAACGTTCATAAAGTAATTTTAAGCCATTAAAAAAAATCTTTGTCTTGGTCTGCAAACTACTCCTCAACGACACATATTGCTTCGTCATTTGTCGAAAATCTTTTACCTTTCAAATGTTTTGAGTGTTGGGAACAAATAATAGTCTGAAGGTGCTAAATCCGGAGAACAGGGCGGGTGGTCAACCAATTCAAAACCAATTTCATCAATTTTTTGCAGTGCAATCAACGACCTGTGAGCAGGAGCGTTGTCTTGCAAAAAGAGCACACCTCTGGCAAGTTTTCCGCGGCGTTTTTCCACAATTTTCTTACGTAATTTAGTTAGCCGCTCAGTATAATATGCTCCTTTGATAGTTCTACCCCGTTTCAAATAATCTATGAGAATTATCCCATCTTTGTCCTAGAAAACTGAAGCAAGAATCTTGCCAGCCGATTTTTGAACACGGAATTTTTCGGGTCGTGGAGAACCAACAAGTTTCCATTGTTTGGATTGTTCTTTGGTCTCTGAGTTATCGTGATCGATCCATGTTTCGTCCATAGTAACAAGCCGATCCAAAACGTTTGAGGAATCTTCTGCAAAACAGTGGCAGATTTCCTTTGACGTTGTCATCGAACGCGCTTCTGATCAACGTTCAAGCATCTTGGAATCCATTTGGCCGAAAGCTTTCGCTTACCCAAGTCGTGATGAATGATGTGACACACACGTTCATAGGAAATGTGCAATGCTTCTGCAATATTCTTAATCCCAATACGTCGGTTTTTTTAAATAATATCATGGACAGAATCAATGTTTTCCGGAGTGGTCACAGAAATTGGTCTTCCAAGACGGTGCTCATCTTTCACATCTGATCTTCCCCTTTTATATTCCGCAACTCAGTTTTTAATAGTGGCGTATGAAGGATCACCTAAGGTTTCTATCATATCAGCAAAAATGTCTTTGCCCGATAACCCTTTCAAAAATAAATATTTAATAACTGACCGAAACTCGATTGGTCTTCCAGGGCGGTGCTCATCTTTCACATCTGATCTTCCTCTTTTATATTTCGCAACCCAGTTTTTAATAGCGGCGTATGAAGGACACTGATCACCTAAGGTTTCTATCATATCAGCAAAAATATCTTTGCCCGATAAATACTTAATACCTGACCGAAACTCGATTTTTGAAAATTCTATCTTTTTCTCAGCCATGCTGTTTTCAAAAATTCACAGTTTGATCACCGTTCAACTTATGGATATCAAACTTTGACAACTTATTTATAAAACATCATAGTTGTAACCATATGAACCACATTCACTTTTCTTTACTAGAAACTTTCCAAGCTAACTAGATATCCATACGCCCTCGTACTTTAATAAAATTTAATTATTAGGAAGTTTGATTTTCATATCATCTGCTCAGCTTTAAAAGTCAAGTACTTTGTGGTTATGTCCATTATAATTTGTTTGCTACTATGTCCCCTATTTTTTCGTAATATATTAGGAATTCAGTGTGATCGACTGCAATTAAAGACATGATGAATCGCTAGGGCACTATAAACTTTCTAAACGTATAGATACTTTCTGACTACTTTCATCTGTTAGAGAACAGCTATCTAAACTAAAGTGGCGGTCGTGCTTTTTATATCCGTATAACTAAACAGTGTCAGTAGATAAACTCTATCAAATGTTCCGATGCACACTAGGATACCGGATTTTCCATTTTAACAAAACGTGAGCTTAAGATTAAGGAAAAGAATTATAAGTATGTTGCAGGCTAAAATGTATTATTTTGCCCCGCAAGCGCATGGTGGGATTTTCTAAATAATATTATTTAGCGCTGGTGTATCGATGTATGGGCTTACAAAAGTCTAAATACTATGGTAGCCCAGTGCCCATTCGTTCAAGATTTGGTGTTAAAATTCCGACAAGTTCTGTCGTTTCTAAGATGTTTTAACAATTTTAAACGAGTTAATCATATTATTTTATTTCAAATACAGGGCACCACGCTTATTGGAATCACGGATAATGTTATCATTCGGATATTGTTATCACTTATGCAAAAGACGCATACGTCTACATAAGAAAAACATCTTTTATAGTAATCATGACTTGGTTTGTGATATCAATTTCTTCTCAGGATTGCTGTCATCCACAAGTAATAATTAATTTTTTTTTATTGTCAAGTTCGAGTCTTACCAGATCTCTCTCTCTCTCTCTTTCTCTCTCTCTATCTTAAACAGAAAAAAAATTGACAAAATATGGAAAATTAAAAATTACAAACCGTACATGCTATTATGTAGCATGAGAAAAAGTTAAATTAAAATTTTATTCGTGTCTAAGGTCAAGGTAATGTAAATGATATTTATTTGGTACTATTAGATTAGAGATAGAATTATGTTCTTATATATCAGTACACCGGTTGCTTTAACATTACCAAATCATGAATTATAAATTTTAAATAATTTGCAATCATTTATCAATGAACTGCGAGCAGAGGTAAGTAACGGCAACTAACAAAATGTATCCTAGAACACATGAGCTAGTAAACTACCATATGCGATGAGAATGTAAATACAATAATGAAATATGTTAATTCATGATTAACCAACAGCATGATTTGTTCAACCCAAAGCAAGTTATTCGCAAATGGCATTTCTGTAGAACACTACCAATTTGTTATTATACATACATATAATAATATAATATTAATATATTTCTTCTTCTTCGTTTAGCGCCACAACCCTTGGTGGGTCTTAGCTTCTTCGATAATCTTCTGCCACTATACCCCGTTCTTTGCCCGTCTCTGCCAGTTGTTAATTTGTATCACTTTCAACACCTTCAGTTCATCTTCGCTTCGAATCTATCTGTTTTTCTCGCTCCTTCTGGCTACCACCTTGTTAAAAATTAAAAGAATTTAGTTCGTGGTTAATTTTTTATTCTGGAAGAGCCATCTTTATTCATCGCCGGTCCAAGAATTCTTTTCAGTGCTTTCCTCCCACATATTCTTAAATCCTCCTTGTTCTTCTTTCTTGTAGCCCATGTTTCGCATGCATACGTAATGAGAGGGTGTATCACACTGTTAATTTTTAATAATACATATTGTATTAATTTGTTATAATAACCTGGAAGCAGTCAGTCTTATTTAGAGATCTGCACCCGAATATTTGACAAAGAACGGTAACGTTAACGAATCCGCTAATTTATGTATTACCATGTGATAAAAATTCAGAATGTTGTATTCAAAATTATGATTCGTAAACATTATTTTTATAAAACCAAAAGAATAATTAATGAAAATATTTTTTTCTGTGGCCGGGAACCGAGTATTTGATTTTCTATTTGTCCCAGGACAAAAAAAGGTTATTCATCACTACAGTAGACCATCACGCTACCCTTAACCTTAACGGTAGGTAGGGGGGCCGCCGTAGATCGTGGTCTGGGGGCCCACTTCAGAAAGTGGGGGCCATAAGCCCAGTACTGTTCGTGTTAAGGTAGAAGTCGAATATTAGCGTTTGTAAAAATTCTGTCAACGGTAGTCGTAATTCGGGAAATTCTCGCGTAAAGTTGCTGTTTGACGCCTCTTTCTTCAACGAAATTCGTCAATTGTAAAATTTAAAAGACATTAAACGCATCTTCTGTTTAACAGTTTGAATCTATTGCCTACTAGTTTCTTTTACTCATTTATTTAATCGATTTAAAAAGAATAATTAAATATGGAAAAACAATTACTGGAGCCCGAAGCGCGTGTTTTAATTACTTACGCCCATAAGCGCCCTCCAGACAATAACAGGACTGAAAATGCATTCCATTCGCGATTATCAGCATACATTCTCATTCAGATCATGTGTCAGGAGGCACGTTTATCAAAGAAACCGTCATCGTCATGTGAAGCAATGCCACTGCACATTTAAATTTAAACACCATCCTACAAGTATTAATCACAATCATTTGAATTGTTATTATGGATGCAAGCGCATTTTTTATTGCATTTCTGCATCGCGCTATGCCCAATTATGGTAAGATGTGGATGGCGACCAAGCAGCGGACGCAAAAAGAACAACTCCGATACTTCGAAGTAAACCAGAAGATGTTAATAAAGCCTAAGAAGGAGACGGCGACGTCGGAAAGGCTTATGTATAAGTACTCCCACATGCCCACATGCTTCTACGCCCAGAAATAAATCAGTTATGCCACAGCCGATATTATTATTGATATTTGTATTTGCGCAGTGTAAATTTTTATTGCTACTCGTTTTATATTTCCTGCGTGCTAGATTTGTCAACAAATAATGAAAACTACTGCACTTTATTTTAGTACTACTGCAGCGCAATTTGATATTACAAAGTTGATTACCGTAACACAGCGTTCTAAAAAATTCAAATACAGAAAGTCGGTTTGTTCAATATCTTTTCCTATGTCGATAACGCCGGTAAAATAATTCTAAGCGAAAATAATGGCAACATTAATTTCTGCTTTTGTCGTGGTTAATTATTATTATTGCAACTCTCCGAACTTATTCTTGGTGGTCGGTGTTAATTCTCAGCTTCAACAACAAAACAATATAAAATAAATATAAAAAAATAGGTTCTCTGGTTCAAGGATCACAGCAAAAGAAAGTGCCGAAAGTAAGGGTCTGCTTTTTACTTTCCTTTTACAAACTGAGGATGGTATTGTACGGTTTTGAGCAAATGTATAAAAAAGATTTTCTGTAGTAAAAACATCAAAGACAGGAAGTGTCCAATAATTAACATGTAAACATAAATCTAGACCGGAAGTTCTTTCAGCCCTCTTTTCTCAAGACCTTCAAAAATGATAGCGTGACTCAGCATACATGCTGGTGTAATATATGTAAATTAGTGGTTAATTTTAATTTCGGACATGACACAAAGATTTTCGCCAGAAAACTTGTTTGTTCCTTGTACCACCTTCTGCAAAACTTTCCTAAATTTGTTCCAACATTGTGATTCCATAATAAATTTTTACATTTTATCAATGAAATTATCTGACAACTCATTGGTATTTTAACCATCTTCCTGGTTTTTACAATACCTTATCAACTGGTGAGCTTATTCACTTTGCTTTGAACACTCATGTACAAACTTGCACTGATAACTCTAATCTGTTAAGTCTTTCTTCTTGGATTGCTATCAAGATTGTCCTAGAATTCAGGAAAGAGAACAAAAACCGCATGTTGCTACCATCGTGGGAAAATCATCCAACAGTCTTTGACTAATAAAACATCCATTAAATTTCAGTTTTCTTGAGTAGTGTAGCTACAGGTAGATGATTTAAATATCTTCAATAAGTCTTTATACTGGGAAGTTTTTTTAAAATGCTATTTCGAACTTGTTTGAACCATTGCGAAGACTGAAATTAACAAAGCCTCTTCAAGGTAGCCCACAAAAAAAGGTCAACAGCCAAGTTCTCTTTCAAGCCTTGAATGTTCTTGTAGCAAATTTTTATTTACTAACTAAAACGATTCGTACGGATGGATTGCAACCCTATTAGCTCATTTACTTAATCTGTGTTTTATTCTAGAAAGGATGTTTATATTTATTTTTCAATACGGAAAAGTACACTTCTGTGGCTTTGTTAGATGATAATAAAATGTTAAGCAGAGGCAGCTGTGTTAAATCCTTTTCAACTTTGTACTCGAGCAAAAATAACACGAATCAACAATTGCTAGTCAATGTGACTTGACATTTCCTTTTATTAGTATAAAATTTCCAATTATTAAATCAATAATCTGCAATTTCCTCTTGCAACATGCGACGCAGAATGCAACAAGCACCTATTATGCCAACCATAAACCCTGAACTAGTTTTACTTGCCTATCCTGTTTATAGGAAAATAAACTAATTTAATTAACTCAATTAGGAGATTGAATTTGATCTTATTAATGACGTAACGTAATTTTTATTTTGGTCCAGCTGACTCACAGCTATTTTCTGCGAACATTAAAGACTTTTCTGTATCCCAAACAATACCAAATCGCGTGACCATGAGCAGACTAGAACCGTCAAAAATATTGCGCGCTATTTTGTACTTTCGCTTTTCAAACGTAGATTTTGGGGGTCATCTGCTTACGTGTCTGTAAAGGTGTTGATGTTAGTACCTGTTGAATGTTAAACCCTGACTTGTAACAAAGCAGGGACCTCCTCATGGTAATGCCCATTATTATTATACCTTTTATAGTTTATAACTGCAAAGTTCTATGTGGGATGAAACGTAGGTATGTGCAAGCATGCACGAAACGTCAACTCACAACTGCCATTTGCCAAGATGACCTGACTATTATGTGTCTAGCTAAAATTAGCAGTATGTTTAAATAAACATAGGAAATGTCACTTCTTGGAAGGATATCGTAAACAACAGAAGTGGAATTTAACACAGTTGTCGAGAAGTATTACCACCGGGAAGGTTCCACTCAAATAATTCCTAGAATTTTATAAGGGTTTTAAAACTGGCATGTAAGACTGTCACAAAATCAAAGGCGAACGTGTGGTTGTTCTGCTGGGTATTGGTAATTTCCGCACTAAGTACCCCGCCCTGATAACATGGCGTGTAAATTCGGCACCAACTTGTTTAATGCCCCTTAATCCCGCAGGTAAATTCCGCACCAATATTAAGTTCGTTTTGAAAATTTTCCAGTAGTAGTAGATTATTGTGAGAAGACACTTATTAGTATATTAGTTTAAACTTTTATTATTTATATACATATACTGCTACAAGGGCTGAAGAGACTTTCGCATTAACTATCTTTAATTCTTTACGAAAAAAAGTCCGGTACTGCATTAGAGGCTTACTTGCATTGCACTTTAGAGTCTTAACAACTAGTCTTAGTTGACGATATTTTCTACATCTTATGATACTTACAATTCTACAAAGTTGAAATGTAAAAACAGTTCTAGCTCTGGAAACTTTAAAATTTAAACGCGATTGAAAACGTTTGAAACTATTCCATCACATAATTTCAAAGAAAACAGAAATTGTGGGTTGCAAATATTTACTTTTATCCCCAGTTTGTATAACACTGTATACAGATAATTGTCATTCGATCAACACCTGTTTCGAAACTTCACCTGATTTTGCCAAAACATAATTTATTGTACTTTGTAGTATACCTGCCTTCAGGAAAGAAATAAGGTGGGTTATGATTTGTGAACAAGATAACGCGTGTCTTCTCTTTATTCGCGTGACGTTGTAGAAACGATTTAATCACTGCTTATTTTAAAATTATCACATAATAAGGAACATTCATTGCAGTTCTAAAATGGGTGTAAAGTTGATGATTGATGGATGTTTCAAATTTAATTTTATACTTTTGTGGAGAATTTCAGATTAATTTAACTAGAAGGCTTTAATACGTTGTGTTTGATTTAGTGATGGACATAATCGAATGATTTCAATAATCGAATGATTTCAATAATCGAATGATTTTAATAATCGAGATATTCATTCGAATCCAAATACGCACGCGTTTAGACAATGCAAGAAATATCGCTATAAGATATTAAATAATAACGATATTTCTAATTATTTTAGTATAATTGATTAATAGTTTATATCTTTATAAGCGATATCATCACAACCAATTCAGCCACCAAATTTTTTAAAAGGAAACTAAATATGAAAAGCCGGACAGACTACAAATAATCATAACCTATTAAAATCAAAAAAATAGGTTAATTTGATATTTTTAAATAGTGATATAAATTGCTGAAATTATTTTATTTATTTATCTAGTTTATGCCAATAATGTATTTAATTGAATAATAATCAATCTAAACAAATTCTACAATTAATATTTTTGAATTTAAGTATGGAAAAGTAGAAATAAATAATCTTAACTTAAACCTGCCTGGTTCGAAATTATAAAACCCAATTTTGCTAAGTCAGCTGTACATGCGACCCCATCACACAAAACAAGTTACTCTGTAGTCTATTTTCTAGTATCTTCTTGAATTAAAAATTCATTCGAATACTACTCTAATTATATACCTACACAAACAATATTTCGATTATCAGCCGCACAATGAAACGAAAGTAATCCAAAACGTATTCGAGAAGTCTTTATCATTCGAATGAAATTTGGGCATCTCGGTGGTGCTGTATAACCGAATATTTTGAATTGCTTCATTCGAAATGCGCGTGCCACTAAACAAACGTATTCGAGAAGTTTTTATCATTCGAATGAATTACTCGCATCTCGAGATATCTCGAGATATATGCATAATCGAATATTTCGAATGATTTCATTCCAAATACGCCCATCACTAGTTTGATTGTTGAATTTGCAATTACAAAACGTTTAAAATTTTTAATACTTTCCATTACAATACGACTATCAAAACTAAATATTGTACAAATTTTGTATATATGTATATGAAGGCTTACCTTTTTCGTAGTATCCATCAAACACTATTATTAAATGAGAATCAGCAGTGCTCGCAACGTTAGGGTCCCAAAGATAATTAATGTTTTAAATCAATTCTACCAACTAAAAATGTTGCTATTAGTTCTTGTGAGAGTATAATATTATATTCAGAAAAACATACACTACCAGTAGTTATTTTTTTAGTTTTATTAATAGAATGGAAGAAGAGATATTTTTATATAATTTTGCTTTTTGTTATTATCTCGCTGATCTAATTTCAAAATTTCAGGTTTTTACAAATTTTGCATTAGGGCTCGATTTGTAAGATATTTGTATTTTAATAGAAAGTTCACACAAGCTACACTTTTCAAAGGAAACGAATGTAGTTTCATGAAAGCATACAAATGAAATGTTTCCATTATTGAGCGGGGCCTGCACATTTTGGTATAGCATAATCAAAGTTTATTGTTTTACCGACAAGCCCCGTACTGTTCATAGTAAAGTAGAAGAAGAACATTAGAGCATTTTTGCAAATTTTGCATATAGGACTGGCTTTTTTATACATTCTCATTTACTAGAAATTTCACAAAAAACCACACTTTTTAAAGAAAATGAAGTTAGTGTCATGATAAAGTAATCGACAAGTAAAAAATTATTCGGAGTGCAAATTGATATTCAACACCCTGCATACTTGTTGGTAGAAAACATTGTATTAGGGTATTCTTTTTAAATGCATTTGAGTATTAAATTCATGAAGTTATAAAGACTAAAGTAGAACATCCTATATAATTAATTATGATAATGTTACATATGTTTTCGAATAATTGTAAAGCGTTTTAGGAACTCCCCAAGGTATACATCTGCCTGTTTTGTACCTAGAATTTTCTCAACTTTCATAGATTTGTTACTTTCATAATCATTGCACTCTATATTTTTTAAGGAAATATGAATAAAGTTTAACTAACTGATTAGAATTTGCGACTATATTTGGAAGTATACTTCTCCTTGGTGCGGCTAGGGATATACTATACTAGGGATATATAGGTTCGGTGAGCCCTCTTTGTATGTAGCCGGGCAGGAGATTAACCAAACGCGTTGCACAGAGAAGAAACGTTTCACTACATGGTTTAAGATTGTCAGAGATGTTCGTATCACAACCGGGACCGCCGGCTTTAGGCGGATTGTGTCACACTACGAATACTGTTTAACCGGCGTCCGCAGTGCTCCGTTAAGCAATCGATTTTTCATATCGAGAATCCGATACTCGTATATATTAATTAATATTACTGATATATCTAAATTACCCATATATTGTTATAGAACTATCCGATATATTAATATCGCTTCATTGATATCAGTATTACCTATAATATTGGGCTTTGCAATTACCTACATACGAGGGCAGCCTTTTAAGTTTTTACAAACGACCACTAGGTGGCGCTATTCAGATGTGTCATTACTATTCTCGTAAAATTTGACATTTGTTATTGTGCAAACAATGACCGCTTAGAAATGGACCGAGTAGTTTGTTTACAGTGAGCGTTTAAAAAAAGGAATTTTGTGAAAAAATGGAAATTCCAGGTGAAGGTTTTCGTTGGATGATTTTTTTACGATTTTAGTAAAGGCCTAACTCAATAACAATGCATAGAAAGGCGAATATTTTAAAAGTAATAAAACAATTTGTTCCAAAAAAATGTTTCTCTTTCTTTGTTTTTGTAAAAACTTAAAAGGCTGCCCTGTGTTAATATCGACACTTATGTTGATATTGAGATTACCGACATATTGTGCTGAAAATCAGCGATGTATTGATATCAAAATTAGGGATATATTAATATCGATATCGAAATTTAATATTATCAGTATATCGTTATAGCTCGATAGAACCCAAAGAACAGCAAGGAAACGTGCTTTAGGGTCCTAGATAAGTACATTTTCTATACAATATTATCAAATTATTTATTCAACAGATATAGGAAGAAAGTATAA
>JABXWE010056995.1:0-14396 GCA_014611495.1 Limonius californicus | reverse complement strand
CGCCAATGCGTTCAGTCGATCTTTTTGCACACAATTAACTTCCATCATTGAAAAAACGTCACTTTCGTCTTTGAATTCAAACGCGCGATTGCGCGAAAACACAAAACACTGCGGTCGAAATTCAAACGTTGACTTTAAATGGGGAACAATCTGCTCGGTGCCCCATTCGCCTGGTATATCGCGTATAGCGAAGATAACCGCTAGGCAACCGAATCATTCTCTAAATAGGTACAAATCAGAGCGTTCCCCAGAAAATAGTTTTGAGGCTGTTAGCCGCGCTTGTGGTGCGGAAGGAAAATTTGATACCATCGTTAAAACAATGTAATTAAAATAATGCACTGAATTACATGCCAATTTCTTTCTGTGTTTATCTTGGTGGTTGGGTGGGCACGTGCCCTTGTGCCCTTTAGTACAAGCCGCCACTGCATATAAATTAATGTAAAATACGATAACGCGTTCCATGCCGAAAAAAATAATTAAAAAAAACGTTATGTGTAACGTTTATTCAAATAACAATACATATGAATTATTAAGGAGCGTTATTCAACTTCGTTTTTCTTCTATCGCGGAATGAACCAACCTAGAATGAGAATTCGATTTGCAGAAAACAAAAAAATCGAAATAATTAGTAACATACCTAATTCCTTTTTACTAGAAAACTGTCTAGAGACATTTGTTTTTGCCGACGGTTCAAAATTTGGTAAAAATGCGACACCGCATTATCATTGAATAAATTTGTAGCGCGCATAGCCACCTCCTTATTAGGGTGATGCTTCTCAATGTACGATGCAACAGTTTCCCATGCTTTCAGCATTTCTCTTATTTCGCCTGAATATTGTTGCTTTGCTGTTACCTCCTCCTCCTCATCCACTGACAAACTCTCCTCAACATCTTCTTGCTGTGAAACGCAATGCAACTCCATAAGCTCTTCAGTGGTCAGCTCTTGGCTGTGCTCTTCCACAAGCTCATCGATATCGTTGTTATCCACCTCCAGCCCCAAGATGTTGGCCAGAGACACAATCTTATTGACTACAGGGTCCTCAGATACTGTCTCAAACCCCGCAACGTCACATTCGACAACGCTCTCTGGCCAAAGCTTCTTCCAAGCAGAAGTGAGAGTTCTCTTGGTAACTTCTTCCCACGCCTTTTCGATCATCTTGAGGCAGGCAACAATGTGGAAGTGATATTTCCAAAATTCTGTGAGAGTGAGATTGGTCCCTTCAGTCACCTCAAAACAACGCTCAAAGAGTGCTTTAGTGTAGAGTTTTTTAAAATTAGAAATAACCTGCTGATCCATAGGCTGGAGTAACGGAGTGGTGTTGGGAGGCAGAAACTTGATCTTGATGAAATTGTATTCTTCAAGGAGGTCATTTTGTAGGCCTGGAGGATGGGCAGGTGCGTTGTCCATAACAAGCAAGACATGGAGTGGCAGATTCATCTCAAGCAAATATTTTTTCACAGAAGGACCAAACACTTCATTGATCCAATCATTAAAAATGACGCGTGTCACCCAAGCCTTGTTGTTGGATCTTCACATCACATTTAGCTTGCTCTTCTGAACTTTATACTTCTTGAATGCTCGTGGAGTTTCAGAATGGTAAACAAGCAGCGGTTTAATTTTCAATCACCGCTTGCATTGGCACAAAATAGCAGCGTGAAACGGTCTTTATTGGCTTGTGTCCAGGCAATGCATTCGCTTCTGCTGTTATATAGGTTCGCTTCGGCATCTTTTTCCAGAAGAGACCCGTCTCGTCACAATTAAAAACTTGAAGTCGGCGATGAAATCCTTTGCTGCCTTTGTATCGGAGCTTGCTGCTTCACCGTGCCTCACAACGCTGTGGATGCCAGTTCTTCTCTTAAACTTCTCAAACCACCCATGACTTGCCTTAAATACTTCGTCTCTGGCTGTTGATGATCCTGGCGTCGTCTTAACGAGGTCGGCGAAAATCATTTTTGCCTTCTCACAAATGATGCTTTCGTTAATAGTGTCAGCTTGCAATTGCTTTTCGTTTATCCATATGAGAAGCAACCTTTCAACATCGTCAAGAATACGTAACCGGCGTAGATATTCTTGTCACCCCCTTCGAAGCATCTACCTCCTTACTTAATCTTGTCCTTGTTCTTGAGGATAGTGCAAATGGTTGATGTAGGCCGATTGTATATGCGTGCTAAATCAGCCACGCTCACACCTCGTTCTCGCTTATCAATGATTTCACGTTTTATTTTTAAGGTTATTTTTAGTCTCTTACAGCTGTTCTCTTGCGGCTTTTTCTTCTGAGACATTTCTACAAGGGTTATTAAACTTTGCACAAAAAAATCACAAATAATGTCTGAACACAAGTTTGGAAAAATGTGTGATCCCACGCGACACTAAGATGCTAGCGCAACGAGTTCTAAACACAGACTGATGTAGCAATGGCACGGAAAGTTCTATCGCACAATTCGGGGATTCCACTATCCACGTCACTCGTTATGCGAAACGTCGCTCGTTAAGCGAGTTATTTTTTTCCAATTTATTTTGCTCGTTATGCGAATTACTCATTATGCGAGGTTCCACTGTACTTCAACAATTCCTTAACCGTTTGGATGAAATTAGACTTTTATTACATAGGTAATGAGAATAAAATTGAACAATGCAAAGAATTAATGAAAGCTGAATGGATCCCAAAATTAACGTTTTCTGAAGTACATTTAAATGAATTAAATATTTAATTGCAAAGTGTTAATAAGACTATTTTTGCCATTAAGATTTAATTCAACCATTTGGAATAAAATTAGAAATATTTTGTCATGACATCGTTTCCAACAGCTTCAAATATTTCGAAATTAGAAAAAATCTTATGAAAAACCAAGTTGTTAAATTGATATAAAACGCTGATAGATAAACTTCTGGAAGATTTTTATTTTGTTATTTTTAGTACTAACCTTTATAAATGATAATTTTAGAAATAGATGGACACATGTATTTAATTCAATAACACTAACATAGGTGAAGCAATGTATTCGAATAGATTTATTTCAATTTGATGTTCCTTGAAAAACAAATATGAAAACTGTATGTAAGTATTAAACTACTAAGAATGTAATGTTATCACTGAAAACAATTGGCAACTATTTCTCTAGCAAAGTTATAAATAACTTTCTGCATTCTGTGTCTAAAAATTTAGCTTCCACCACTGGTATTTTTCATAATTGCAACTCACCAAAGAAACAGGTGATAATAATAGCAATCTTCGAGTATGGGTAGTGTGCACCAAGGATACATTCAAAATAATACCGCTTTTTTTATGACTTTTTGCAGGCATGACAAATAGGAAAGTATAATACTTTTTTATTTATTTTAATATGTAATTAATTTTACCGCTAATTTGGCCTCGTTAATATGCATATTTTGTTCCATTTAACTAATGTTATATTTCTCAGTCCTCAATGCTAAGCTATTCAATTTGAAACACCCTGTGTAGGGTTTACTAATGCCATTTACAAAAATAACTAAACTGCTGGTCTGGGAAATAAAGTCTTTCTATAAACTACACGTGCAATTTGTAATCCTGTATGAACAAAGCCTCATAGAACTTATACAAATAATCATGCTGAAAAAAAATAGCAAAAATACCTGTTGATGTAAATGATCCAGCCCACAAACAACCTCTGCAGCATAAAATCGAGCGCGTGCAACATCCAGTCCCGGATCTCCACCCATGTTATAAATATGAAACTTCAAATCTCCACCATTCATGATCGTTAAAACAAGACACAGGGCGTCTTTCGTTTCGTAAGCGTATGCAAGGTTCACTACGAACGGGGAATTGATTTTCTGCAGTATTTGTTTTTCGATCAGTACCATGGCTTCCCCTTTCCTCTTTTTTATGCGTTTTTTTTCCAGCTTTTTACATGCATACATTTTACCCGTTGCTCTTACCTGCAACAATGAATTATAATTTGCATTAACATAATAAGTAATTTATCTAAAACCTTAACAATTATACCGACAGTAAAGTGAGGTAGATTCATTTGGTTGTGTAATGAAAGCGGGGATGCATTTATACGTGTGCAAAAAATTACAATCTATACTATAAAGCTTATATTTCTTTTACAACTATTTTTATCACTACTAACAAAACAAATATACAATTTATTTTCCTACACCATATAAACTGCCATCATTTCTACAATAAACCACCTTCTACCTGTCCTAGAATATATAAAATTATGTCTTTCGTGCAAGTTATAATTTTGCTACTTGTACAACTTGTAAACAGCACTTATTCCCCAAGATATCGGTTTTCTACCTTTTCTACAATATATAAATACTCTCATTGCCGAATAAATCCACCTCACTTTCAACTATCTTAGCAATTGGACAGACCACAGTTATGTTATAATAATAAATGCGGTTTACGATTTCTATGCTATAAGAATTAAATGCTGTAGGAATTCTACAATCTCACATGTCCCCGAATAATGCACCCATTTCAAGTGAACTATTTTTAGTAGGTCAGTAGTACAAGTGTTTTCCAAGGAGTTAATAATTCAAATATGAAGTGAAAGTTGGGAATTGTCTAAACTCTAAAATATTCACATTATTCAACAAAACCGTAAATTATCTTACAATTGCATATAATTATGGAATTTGAAAGCTTTCTATGATGTTATCAGGTTGGGAAAGCGTTAAATAAATACTATTTAAAATTGAACTAATTTTAAAATCATCTGTAAAATATCCAAGCTGTCAAGGTAAACATAACCTCAAAAATACTCACTTGACAGGCACAGACTTCCCCAAATCCCCCTTTTCCTAGCACCCGGTACATCCGAAACGTTTTGTAAGTAACTGGCTGCGACTCTAGCCACTTCCACTGCAAATACCTGTGGAAGTACATTGAGTTTGTAAAGTCTTTGAACGGTTCGCCTGCTAGAAACGATTTCACGGTTTGTATGCACGGGGCAAAAAAGTCCTTGTAGCCATTGGTAAGTTTGTCGCCAGCGGACAATTCGATGCCCACTTCTGGCAGCGAAAGTATTTCCTCCCCTTCAGGACCAACCATGAACTCTTTTTTGATAGATGTGGCGAGTTCCATTCGTTGTTCGTCCGTTTCCACATCGTACCGCTCGGTCAATTCGAGGAACTTCACACAGCGGTGGTAGTGAGAGCGCTTGGCTTCGCACCACTGCTTGAACAGCAGCTTCCCAATGGGCTGTTTGTCTATCACATATTCGTATCTTACATCTAGAAAAAACATAACCTCAATTATCTTCGAAATTAATCGTATACATGCATTTGCTATAATTAAATTACAAAGACAATTTTCATAAAGTTTTACTTTAATTTTCACTAGTCAAGAAGAGTTAATAGAAAAATTATTTGCTATTTTAAGGATATTATTATTATGGTTTTAAGGAAAATATTATTGTTTAAAGAATGCCATTATTTTAAGGATACAATTTAGGATGTTCTAAAGGGTAATAATTACCTATTTTATTAACAAGTTCGATACATTGAGAAATGTGTGGAAATTGCAAAATCTTCCTCCACTTTTTGCTTTTACCCTTATTACTATCGGAGCCACCTGAAAAGAATAGGTTATGTAAACAAGCCTCATCAGGTGGTATAAATTTGAAGGAGCTCACCCTCTCGTGCTTTGAGGTATACTGTATTTGCGACAATGTTTTCTAGTTCCATGAGTTCCAGCTTGACTGTTTTTGGTACCCGGCGGTTCGGGCCGTGAACGACCCGTTTCCATTAATTATGGCTAATAATTTGAAACAATTGAAAGTTTGGGGGTGGCGGTGGAACAAAACGCGATCGCCACAGTCACTTGTTCACGCTGAACCCTGCACCCTCAACTCACGGTCGGGTTCACGGACGAGATGCACTCGGATGCTGGGCGAGATCGGCGCGGGCAAATCCCGCAGCAACACTCCGTATCTTTTGAGGTGTGATGAGGCTGTGGGGTGTGTCTGTAAAACTACGCAGCAACCCCTGTGATAGATAACCAAAGACTTTCTCGACGAATTTCACGGCGCCCGATACGCACACACACGTCTTCTATGTACTACTGATTCAGATGCGCGACGGAGAGGACGAGTGCGCGGTAGAAAGAGAGCCCCGAGTCTTGTGCTGCTTTACTAGAGCAGGCGAGAACGTATGTAAATAAAATGCGTATTTTGTACTTGTGTATCCCATTCACGAGACATGTGTATTTATGTTTATTTATTTTATTATCTTATCTGTTTATTTTGACAATCGAATTAAGTAATTCCGCTTATACCTATTAAACTTTATTTATAACATAATGCCCGCTGACATATCAACCGTCTTCTGACTACTAGCTGCTCGTGCGTAAATTCTTGAATATCTACACGTTAAATCCCTACGGTCTCAACCGCCGACTAACACGCGATTAACCGGCCAACTCGCCTAAGATGAGCTCGGATATAACGAATCCCGGATATAACGAGCGGTTACGAAGTAAATTGAATTGCATTGTTTACTATAGATACACTGTTTTTTCCCGCTTAGAACGATTGGTTGTTCCGGAAAGAACAGGCAAATATTAGGTATTTTTAATTCTCCAGCAGTGTTTCGCAGAAAATATTTACCTCTAAACAAAAGTTACTTAAAAACATTTGTTAAAATATAATTCAAATAAGTGACAATTTTTTTGGGTTGATTGGGTCTATTTGCTACAGTAAGTATTTATCAATTTAATAAAGATCTGCATAAGATTTCAAATATTTCTTATGATTAGGTAATTCTTCTGAAATTGGAACTATTTATTTGTTTTGGAAATTATTGCCATTCGTATTCCTTTTGAAAAAAGCCTTATTTGGCCCCTAAAAAGTAAAATACAGATATGGACATGTAGATTATTTCATGTAGAAAACACAATACGATGCGTGTTGATAGTGACGTAGAAGCAGATATACTCAGAATGTATCCAATGTAGACAATTAAGAACTACTTAACTACCTAACCGAACAAAACATTTATTTAATGCAAAATATAACATTGTTCTATATACAAAAAGCAAATAAACTTACAATGTGTTTTGTATGCATGCATGTATTTGTAAGTATGAGGCAGAAATTTTAAGTAATTTGAAAGGTCAAGCTACTTAATCCTTTATTTTCGATATGTTCCAAAACAGTAGGGTTTTTTTTTCATTTTCATTAATAGCAACTCCCTAATATGGAAACAAACTCAAAAATGAATTAGTTAATAATTTGCCATAATAAACCTCATACTCGTTTTTGTAATTATATTTATTAATACATACTAGAAGCAAAATCATAAGATTAATAACAGTTTTTAATAAATTGTTATGTTCATTTGATTTTGCCACTTCATCTGATTTAAAGTTTTATTTTAATTACAGCTCTGTAGCCGATTACTATATTATTGTTTCCCGAATGCAGTTTTAGTGGACCTTTTTTTTGTTATCATGTAGAAGTGCCGAGTAATATTTTGTCTACGCGCTTGACCTGGAAATTTTTTGCCCTTGGAGTCCTACGTGTTAAGTTGTTCTAGAATTATTGCACCATATTTCGCAATATTATGAAATCCCTCAGCTGCTGGATACTTTCGTTCGTTTTTCTCTTCAGTCGAATTTAACACCTGATTCGGTCCGGTTGCTTGCGATAAGCGCTGTAATCAAGTACTGCAGGAGCGTCTTGGGTTTTCGATGAGTGTCCATCACGTGAATTTTCGTATCGCGGGGTGAACTGAACTGGGAAGGCAATTCATTGCGAATTTGCCGATCGCCTTTGGCAGATTAATATCGAGCCCATTTCCTGTCCCTCTGGTTGTGTCGCTGTTGCGATAAACGCATTGAAGTTTTGGCCCTTAACATTGACTCCATTCGATCTAGTCTTCAGACGCGTGCCTGTGGATTTTTCCTGCTTGCTAAGAATACAAGAACACCCCAAATTGTGCCTGTCTCTCCCTTTCTCTACTCCCTTCAACGAAAACTAAAATAAAAGAAATTGTTTCTGGTGTTGTGAAAAACTTTTTCCGAGTTTTATTTTGAAATTTCAAGTGTTGAACCCTGTTTTTTTGATGCGACAAAAAGCGACCTTCAGTCGCCAATTGTCATTTTTTTTCTGTTAGTTGTAAAGAGTAATCATAAATTGTATCAAATTGTCAACTCAGACGCCACTGGCTGAATAGATTTGTTTTAAGAAATTAAATATTGCAAGCCACTGACGGCGACCCTGTTTCAGTTCGAATGTTCCAACAAAATCTTGTATTATTTAACCATAAATATTACCATTTTCAATGTAATCGTTATAATTTTTGTATTGTCAGTAAGCTAAAAAATGTTGAATTATATTTGTCTTGAAATTTACCATATCTTTTATTTTTGCGTATATTTTACCTTTGTGTGCATGAACTTTGCAAGCTTTATATATAGGAGGAGGCACAATAAAGGCGAGTCCGATTCCCGTAAGCTGCTGGCTTCTTGGCCTTCCAGGAGAACTGGTAATCTGCTATGATTTGGAAGGTGGCGCCCGTTAATTTTGACCTACCCTGTACACAACTAGGAAGATTTCCCTACTCCTCTGAGCTAAGCCGAAGGCGCTTTCCATTTGTCCTGTTGCGGGTGGACGAAAAAGCTCGTTTGGCCCGTAAATGTTCCAAGTCAGTGGAAATCATAATAGGTAACGTTTTCTTACCTATGTGACTGCAGTTTTTATAGAGAAAATTCTTTTGGTAAGCCTTTATTAGTTCAAACTATAATTTTTTTAAATTTCTATCGCTAAGAACATTCAATTAATCAAATTGTTTACACTCGTGCAAACTTTATTTTAAGCATCCTATTCGAAAAAAAAATTATTTAGAATCATCCTTACTGATATTACATCTCTTAAAATGGCTTCTTCGTTTCATAACAACTGAAAAAAAAAACAAATAAGATCCAAAACAAAGCAAGAAAAAACCAACTAACGTGAAAACATTCAGAGAGCCGTCAGCGAAATGCTGCTAAAACGTTATTCGGTTAAATTAATACACTAGAGAACTGCTCCAATTAAAAAAAACTGTTTATTTCGATACGAAAAATTTTTTTTTATAAATTTTTTCAGACTGAGTTTAGATTCTATTAACTCAGAACCTGAACCCATTCAACGCAGGCCATATATTCTTAGGAGGTGGAGAGTTATGTGAATTAGGACTATGTGCGGTCATTATAGTATTACGTAAATGGACATGCCAATTAGTGTAATAGCGTTTGTCTTGTAATGCTGTTTAGAATACATTTTTTTCATTATTTGAATGCAATTTAAAATTTACATTTCAATAAATTCAATTTCAAAAAAAGAAACTGTGGACACCTAGCCCTGCAATCAGTTCAGTTTTTTGCTAAAAAGAAATATCGCGGTTAGATAAACAGTATAAACAGCATAAAGGAATATCAGAAAACTATAAAATATATTTGAATTAATATCAGTTGTTTTTACACACCATACTTTTTTTTTTTAATTTGGGGTATTTAGTATTGCTCAGCTTCTAAGGGAATCCTCTGTGACTTAGTTGTACCAATTTTGATAAATAAATTTATGACATTTGCAAGAAAAGAAATAAATATAGAATTGTTATATGTATTAGGTATAAATAATATGTTTACAGGAAATTAAAAAATCGCGCTGACTTGAAAATGTGCGAGGCGTTTCCAAAACCCCTACCGTATTTGATTGTTTTTTTGTAAATTTATTTAATATTGTTATTATTTTATAACATTTTAGTAAGATCAGCGTGATTGCGCTATACATGGCGGTTTGATCTGTAACATATCACTGCCGGATTTAATATTATACAAGCGATCTATAACAGAAAGTCCAGGCTAAGTAGAAAACTCAACAGAGCAAAAACAACTTCGTTTTAGACAGCTGCACCATGAATAGAGGATTAACTAAACTGCTAGGTACTAGAATGCGTAATCCTTCATAAAATACAAACTACCAATTATTTTCTCTCAAAACGCCCACGCTTTTGGGATTTGATTCGGGGGTCAAAAACAAATCGAAAATTAAAAGTGGAAATTTTTGCTGATTGTCTTTCGATATCGAGTTATTGATAAAAACAAAACTTTAACATTTAGATTAAACTTTCTTAAAAACGAATAATTTAGCAAAAGATCTTGTCCACATCTGTTATCACTAAATGTGTTAAAATAGGTTGCCTCCTATTTCAAGGCAAACATTCGCAGGATTTATCATGGAAGCACGAACTCTGTAGCATATTTTGGTTTATTGGCGCCATAGTAGCGCGCGAATACGAGCTACCCCATCTCCAATATTCACATCAGGTTCCCGGTAAACGTTTTCTTTCAGGTGGCCCCAGAAAAGAAATTCAACAGATTTAGATCCGGTGATCTAGCAGGCCATGGGATAGGTCCACCTCTCTCAATCCACCCCTCAGGGAAATTTTCATTCAGGAAATTTCTCACTTGTATTTCATCATGTTGGAACCAACAATTTAATCTAACTGTTGATGAAACTTCATCGAGCAATTGCACTGGTAAATTTTGCATTTAAACATTGAAAATAACAAGGCTGAATTAAGTCGGTTAGGTAGATTGTGTGGATCAATTACATTATTATTTAATAACCCAGCCCAAATGATTATTGACCATCGTCTTTAAGTAAGGGTTTTCATCCTTCCATTCAAGCAGGTTATGAGTATTTATGATATCCATTTCAGTAAATGTGGATTCATCATACTCTTTTTATTGAAATGTGAATCATTGTATACGCTATGTAACAACCATCTAGAAAAATTGACTCGAAGCTCTCTATCCCCGTCGTGCAAAACATGAACTTCTTGAGGCCTAAATGGATGCAGGCCATTTTTCCTTAATAGTCTGTGAATTGCATCTCTTGGAAAGGAGTTTGGGACGGTACAATTCGAAGGCTTGTACTTGGTTCCACCTCAATAAATTCAAGAACTTGCTCTTGTTAGTCGACACTTAGTGTAGGTTGACGTCCTGCCTGATTGTTTCGAAGATTTAAAATACCTATTTCCAGTAGTCTTTGTTCTACACGTTTTATCGTTTTTGCATCAGGGGTTGCTGCTACAAGAATGTACCCTGCCAGATATCCCAATCGCCGGGTACCCCACAAACTTATTCGGCAATAGAAAGAAGGCTTCGAGAAAACGGGCAAATTCCACCTCGTCGTGAAGGTACTGGGAAAAAACGTTTAATTGGCAATGTGGAACTTGAAGAAGCTGTCCTTGAGAATTTAGATCGTAATCCTGAAACAAGTACAAGAAAATTGTCGCGCAGTATAAAGTTTCTCATACCACTATTTGGAATTTAGGTCATGATAAGCTTTTATACCCATACCATCACCAACCTGAGCAAGAGTTAACAGCCGTTGATTTACCTAACAGGGTAGGTTTTTGTCGGTGGTTCCGTGCCATTGTGATGTGTGATATGTTAAAAATCACTATTGGAGTTGGAACTATCCCAGATAGGCAAAATTTACAGTTAGGGTGTACAATAAGCCAATGATGGCTGCAGTGCAAAGAGATACTTGGAAAACCGCGTCCTAGATCACGCTCTTTCAGATACAATACAATACCCCTACCATCACCAACCTGTCGTTGATTTACTTAACACGGTAGGTTTTTGTCAGTAGTATATAAATATTTCGAGAGAAATTGTATTTTATCCGATATTTTGTTTACTGACAAAGCATGATTTCAAAGACATGGTTTAGTGAACCATCACAATATTCACTCATGGTACGATAAAAACCCCTAGAAGATTTGTAAATCAAAATTTCAACACAATTTTAGTTAAAATGTGTGGGCAGGAATTATGGGAGATTTCCTATTGGGCCGTTTATACTTATTTATTTCGTATATGAATACCTTTTCGCATATGCCCTAGCCGTACCAGTGCCATAGTCATTACACATCACCTAATACTTTCAACATATCGAAGTAACCTCGATTACAATAGTTTCGTTACGTTTTAAGCACAGGAAATAGAAGGAAATGAAAATGATGATACTTATCAATACGAGAGAACGATTCATAAATTTTTAACATCGCCATAACCACCTCATTGAATTATGTTACGCAACTAATTCGAAGGGCCGTGCGATGAAACTTATTGTTTACTTTTTCATCAATAACTCGATAACAAAGGACAGACGGAAAAAGGTCCACTCATAATTGTCGATTTGTTCTACCCTCCTGAATCACATCCCATTAAAGGGCAGCTATTTTGAGATACCCTGTATACTATAGAGTATTGTTTTTAAACTCTCAATATTTCATTGAATTTAAGGCGATAGCTGCAATAAATAAATTATATTAATATAATTAGAAAAATTAATTTGCTCGACGCTCACATGCAGCTGCTGCTAAAACTAAATAGACATTTGTTGTATGTATTTAACTTTATTCAAAAACAATTCATGTATATACGTAGTTAACAAGATGAAGAATACGAAAATTGAATACCTGTATGAAAATGTACACGACATGCAGGTTTTGGGAATTAGTACACTAGTACAGTATGTATGTACTCAAATGTAATGTCATATGAATGAACCAAGGATTAACTCGTAATAATGAACCTGTATACAATTTACAACACGTCATAGGGTCGTCAAAAGATTTGTATTTTTGTGGCTGCTTTTATTATAATTCCATAATAGGTACAGCGTTGTATGTTCAGAAAATATTCAGCTTCAATGATTTTTAGACGTTTCAATGGCACCAGGTACTACTGAATACATCCAACGGTCCTTAATTATTAAGGAAAATATTGACGCTAGTAATAGAAATTCGTATTGACGTCCACATTACGACCAAACGTACTGGTATGTAAAGCAATATTTACCAGAAATAGTACTAAAGAATTTGATTTAATTGTCTAGCTTTCAAATTTAATTGCAGTTCTTCGTTTAACATTTGTCTCAACAGTTTTAATAGCAGATATTAAGAGAAAACATTAGCAGTGAAAGCGGCGAAGTAGTTTGGCATAATGACTTCTTTGTATTGCTAGTGCCTTGTTTACTAGTTGTAAAGGTACCTTATTATGTTATTCAATTCAACTGGCATAGTATAAAGTTAACACAGTAGTGTCACTTACAGTCGGCGCCAAGCCAATGGTGTAGTTTGCGCAATAATATTTCAAAAACGCTTCTATATATTTGCCCACAATCTTATTTACTATTACATGTTTGTTGTAAGTATTACAATTTTTATTATACGTGAATATGTGACTCTCGTGAATTACTTAAATTCTTAACAAATTTATGAAAGTCTTTTTCGAATAACTCGACTGCAGCATGTCGTTGCCACCGGAGTTTGATGGGAAATAGAAATAAGAGTTACTGAAGCAGCAATATATAGAGGAATATTTGAACACTTTAGTGACATTCAGTGATATATTAAGCAATATTGATACTAGAAGTCCATAAATGGAACAACAATTTAAGAAGCTAGCAAGAGAAGGTGAAAGAAAAAATCGAAAACTGATTACTAGAGAAGGAATATATGCAGTTGATTATTGCGGAAATATGCGCACATATATGCACACTATTATTTAAATATATGCAGTAAATTCTGAAAATATGCACTTGCCTATGCAATAGCATATGTTCAAAATCGACTTTAAAAACGATTTATGATAAACTGATAAATGTTAAAAAGTTAAAAAAAAATATACGCATTAAAATTCGCAAATAGCAAAACATTTTTAATACATTTTATTCTATTAACAAAATTACAGCAATACAGAATAATGAATTATACTTATAGTTATCACTACAAATCAGCTTATGCTAAATTTTTTAAATTATTATGAAAACTACTTACAACTAAATGTTCTTCAAAATTTTCGAGAAGAAATTTATGTCTTCTATGGGTAAACATGTATTTGTAAATTGAAAACGATCGTTCAACATCTACCGACGTGCATGGGGCATTTGCAAATTTTGAAATTATATTAGGATCTAAATTTAATTCTTCAACAAATTCGCCATTGAGAACTCTATGTCTTTTTAAAACAGCATAACCAGGATTCTTTTTCATTATCGAATTAAATTTTTCCAAAATAATTGCCCCAATTTCACCTCTTACACTTTTACACGAATTTTCAAACCGGGTTATCAGCTCCAAAGATTCGTTTAGAGTCACTCCTTGTTTTTCAAACTCTGACTTTGATGTAGTTGCCTTTAATGAATGCCAGCTCAAGCTACTCTGAGGACTACATTTCAAATATTAAAGGTAAAGATTTATACAAATACAATGGACTTCACCAGAAATGCATGATAAAATAGCTAAAACATTCTAGCCAAAGCCTTAAACTATAATAGCAGCAAATTATTAATAGCAAGCACAAGTACTTTAGAAAGAATGAAGTGTTAAAAGGGATTTA
>JABXWE010056991.1:0-10269 GCA_014611495.1 Limonius californicus | reverse complement strand
TTAAGAAAAGGCCTTATGAAACTAGTTCTTTAATATACTATATAAACACTAACATATCAATAAAGGTAATTTTTTTCAGAAAATGTTATTGATAATTAAACCATGTAGCCTAAACGAAATTACTCACCAACTGGCCTTAACTTTCTATTAATCCAATGATTTTATGTAACGGAAAATTTTGTTAGATATCGTGTAATTTGAAACACTATTAACCATAAAATCGAAGTATACGTATACATACTTTTGAGTCATTAAAATACCCATGTGGTTTTAGAGCGCTCGCAGATGACACATTAATACATGTAGAGATAGAAATACGCTCTATTAAAATACCTCCAGTATCTATCTGCATGTTCCAGTAATTAATTTTATTCCCATATGTGGGTTTCCACGTTTCCACGGACAATTTATTGAATTATAGTTTATTGCGCTATTTTATTTGTACTTACAGCCGGTTAACAATGGGGCACTGAATCACTGATCACTTTATCGACGTGTGCTTTTGTGTTTCATATCCTGCTTTTGAATTGGGCATTACTGGTATTGATTTCCTTTGTAAATTCCCGTGTCTAAAACGTTGATTGTAAAACAAAAGCAAGTGGCGTTTAATACCAATGGTATGCAGTTTGCTGACCTGACATTTAGATAATGTCGGGGGTGAAATAGACAATAGTTCGTTATAGAGTATTCAAGAGTTCCACGAAGCTGTTCTGTTAAAATGTATCCCAACGTGTAATTTCGGATTTTCTGCAGGTACTTCTAATAAATAAGTTCAGAAGATTATTCGTTGGTGGTGTAGGAAAATAATCCATTTTGTAAAAGAATTATTATCACAATTTAATACAAACATCTCGTTCGGAACTCTAGCGAATCCCTAACAAAAGTAGGATTAAAAAATATAAAACTTGGATTTATCTCGTATATAACGAAAAATAAAATTATTCATAACTCTCAGGGGTTCGGCAACTGGAAAATAAGCATCAATTTATTCGAACGAAGATTTTAAATTATGAATGACATTAATAAAGTTTCAATAAAAATTAATCTTTCAGCTTAAAAAATGTTATTCATTTAAAAAGCATTGCTCATGTTTTTAATTTACTATATCCTTTCTACATGTAACAGGAAAGACTTCGACAAGTCAAAGACTTACGCCAAAAACTTAGTTATCCAGATAGAAAACCAATAAGACAAAGTTGCCAGCCACGGGATTTTATCCATGCATTACAATTGTTTTGAAGATATATCTGAACTGTTTCGTAATTAGTACCTAACTTGTAATAGTATCTACTAACACCCTGTATGTATGTGTTTGTTTGTATCTGATATATCTCGGATACATCTCTAAAACAAAATTATTAAAAACGAACTTGAAGCGTGAAAAGTTGTTCTAACCTACGCCCTGTATTTACGCGCTAAGACATACATTGTTGCCAACTTGCGAAATTAACAAGCGATGAAGAAAGTAGTACTTAACTTTCAATATTTACGTTTGATATTAGTGAAATACTGTGTGGGTTTCGTTTTAAAAATATTATAATTTGGAAAACCAGCCGGATGATAGCTATAATTTTCGAAATTCTATCTTATTTGTGCACAATCAACAAATACATATAATGAGGCTATTAGGGTACGAGACTACTTTTGTACTATGAAGTTCATTGCATTCTTAACTGAACATTAATGGAGTATGTCCAATTGTTAAAAGCCACTACCAGGCCTGTAAAATGTGAATCCCA
Organism: Limonius californicus; assembly: GCA_014611495.1. NCBI lineage: Eukaryota > Metazoa > Arthropoda > Insecta > Coleoptera > Elateridae > Limonius > Limonius californicus. The sequence continues at coordinate 8,530 of JABXWE010056991.1, read as the reverse complement.
TATTCAATTATAGGAATCTCTTTAAATGTTTATATTTATGTCTAAATATTTGCCACAAATTAACAATACAACAAATACTAGTACTAAAACATTAGATTTATAGTTTCACAGTTATCAAAAATGTTAACAATTGTATAAATAACGATCACCGTGAAATTTTTGAAAATTGTTAGATTGTGGTTTAGGGATTTTGTTTAGAGTTTCTGACATGCTAATAATTTTAAAAATTCCGTAAGATGGTTTTTTTTTTGTTATAAATGAAACCCTTCTGTGTAACAATTTTTGAAAATTTCAAGATTACTGCCCTGTTTCTCAAAAACCGGTAATCCTATTGCTATAAATTTTAACTCCCGAACATTAGAATTACAGTGTATGAAATGTTTGAAAATATACAATTCACAGATTTTCAAAATATTCAAGAACAAAACAATCGAAAATTCTAAATTATCAAATTGTTAGTATTTCTCAAAACGAAATTTAATCATTAAAGATTGTGTATAAACATAATATTTAGTGCCAGTACTTGAATTTTCGAAAATTTTAGGATACTAAAATGTAAACTTGTTTGAAAAATTTAACAATACAGTAAACTTAAAAAACGGAAACTTATTTTTTTGAAATTACAGCTCTTAATATTATTTGCTTTATTTAACATAACCTTTAGATAATACTTATTTATCCTGTTTAAACTGTTTCGTTTACTATCAACCAAACTTGGGCACACTGTGTTTACGTTAGGGGGTATGTTTACTAGTTGTGGAAGCCCGATATACCAAAAATAAAAAATTAAGATGTTGAAGAAGATTAAATCTTTACAAGTATGTAATTATTATTGTTTTGTGGCTCCCTAGATCGTTAAAACAATTAATATGCCTATACATAGACAAAAATCTGTATAGTATATAGTATAGCAAAGTCTAAGTCAAGGGTATAGCTCGGTTTGTTAAATGTTTGCAAGGATACAAAATGTGTAGTTACCTCCCATCCACTTCAAAATATTGATCAGTATTCGCCAAAAAAAAAAACATCAATTTAATTAAATCGCTTAATATAAGGGACTTAAAATGATTCTTTTAGTAATTGAGAAATTAATGAGTTTCTCAGTTGAAAACTCTGAAATTTAATTTAAACATAACCATTCAAGTGCTTAGATATAGCAGAACGGCAATTAAATTATGTAGAAGTAAAGCCCTCTCGGCAATAAAATAGTCAATGGTAGTCCACGACTTTGAATTACTCTAATTTAGTGCCGCTTTCCATGATTTGTCTCACTATGTTAAAGATGAAAAAAATTAATTATGAAACTATTAAACAAACATCTCATTTTCATCCTAACGTGATTTTAACCTCTCAGTGGGAAAAGTTCCTAAAACCTGACCCAAGAGAGCAATCGAAATAGATTGTTGCCGTAATAAAGGAAAACCCGGGGTCGCAACTTTGTTGAATGTTTTTCGTCAGTTGCTGTACGAAATGCGGAAACTGTAATTTGTACTTACGTCGTATTGTCTGCATCGCAAATTGTTTTGCGAGGAAAGCTGAGAAACTTGCAGTTTTGTCTCACAAAAACTGTTTGTGTATCGACCCTGCAATTTAAATGCGTTACTTTAATTAAAAATTCCTCACATTTTCGTGGTGTTGCTCGTAGTAATATTAATACTTAGAATGTGTTTCATTAAAAACATTTTAAGCATACAGAATATGCGTGTAAACAGAACAGAGACACGGAATTAAATTTTTTTAGCAAAAATAAAAATATTTTACTGTTCCTCTTTTATGCCAAATGTCTGAAAAATGAACAATATTTTGAAATTTGCTGATTTATCGCAGAGTATATCCAACCACAATAATGTTGTTTTAAAGGTTTCAAATTGTTTTGGCCCATAGGAAAGTGCTCTTTTCAAAGCACGTACCTACTCTTTACATTGAGCAATAAGTAAATTTGATGTATGATTAACTTGTGAGGCAAAACCATCTAGCGATGGTTTTCGTTCTCGTGTCTTGGGAGAGTGATGATTTCAATAGTCTCAGTTGTCATTGTTTGGCTGTGGTAGATCTGCCACTGTCTTTAGCTTTCGTACTGCATTTGCCCTATTTATCAGTTCAGCGACATATTTATTTCCGTATCCATATAAATTCAGGTGGTACATTGTGAACAATATTCGAATTTCTTCAGATACAAAAGGATTTCGTAGGTCTTCATGAACTGTTTGGTTTGAGACATACCAAGGAGCGTTTGATATTATATGCAGAATCTCTCACTGGTAGCGATGGATAATAATTTTGTAAATTGACGGCTTCATACATCCTCATAACTGAATTCCTGATGTCCATATGGATTTGATTTCACATTTGTAGATAAAAATTATATTTTTCCTATATATTTAGAAGTTGCGGCCCAACAACCATTAGCCAGAGTTTTAGGTTTAGTTGTTGACGCTTTGTCTTTGACTTCAGTTTGCATTGGTATTGGCGTGTTGTTGACAGTGACTGGTGGACAGACAGTGCTTTTTGTAGTAAATTGGACGTATGTTGATTTTGTTTGGGCCACTTTTATTCTCCACTCTGTTAACAATTTTTCCAGAAGTTCAAGATGAAACTGGAGTTGTTGCGATGCTATTCTGGGCTCCTCGTTGACCACTAGAAGGATAGTGTCATCTGCATATATGGCGATCATAGTATTTTCTGTTATTGGCATGTCGGCGGAATAAATAAGAAATACCACCGGGACCTGGACACTTTGTCCAAAATCGATAACGCCTAACTGTATATTCTGCCCACAACGCCCAAAGCAACCACATCGCCCAATTCTTAATATGCCTACAAAACCCACAATGCCCAAAATTAGGACAGGGACAGAACGCCCAATTCAAACTTACAGTAATTTTTCTTCGGCTAAGCTCGGTTCATTGCTTATTTATTTGATAATATTTAACAAGTTGTGGGGGACACAACGCCCAACGTTACCACATCGTCTTCACATCGAACTTACCATGGTTGAATGTCGCAAAGTGGATACAGGTTATATTATCAAAATTGGTAAGTCATTTTGCATGTACACATAAAAAAAAACGTATGGTGGCATAATTTATTTATTAACGTATATCTAAAGTCGTCACTGATATAAAATGAATGTAAGGTGTTACTAAGTAACAAAATATCCAGAGTGCTCGGCATTGCAATTCTTCGTAGATACATTTCGAATTGGGGGATGTGGGCGCGTTGGGCGTTTTGTCCCTCTAGTATCTTTGAGCTTTGTGGGCAGAATAGTTGGGCATCTTAGGCCCATAGCACCGACCCCAGCACACTTCCCTAAGGTACACCAGAGTTAATTTTTGATAGTTGGAGAGGGAGCTTTTATGTTTGATTTGGTAATACCTACCGGAGAGGTATGCTTTTAGTAACAGTTGATAGAACGGATACTGAACACTTGATCTTATATTTTGTCGAAAGCCAATGCTACGTCAAGAAACGTTACCGTGCACAGTTTATTTTCCATAAGACGTGCTGCAATTTGGTTGACAATTCTGTGAGTCTGTTATGTGGTAAAGTATCGCTCATGGAATCCATGTGTATGATGTGGTATAAGATTCAGCGGGTCCATGATTTCTCTAAATCTTTTCAATGACAATTTTTAGAATAATATCGATAAGATGGGTAGTCGTACCGCGACACGAAAGGGTTTACTGGTGAACTTTCAATAATACATAAATTTACGACATTTTTCTGGTATTAGAACTATTGGGGCAGTTTTTTCAATTAAATCTTGTAGTGACGAAATATTTGCTTCTTAACCTTTGAGATTTGAAATGTAAAGCACGAAAACAACTAAAGGGCTTATTAAAAAACAGCAAAATGTCATAATTTGGAAAATTGTTAAGAGTATGAAAATTGATTTACTTTTCTAGTAAACATGGTATTGGAAGATGGAATCTAATAAGTGAATTTTGCATGCAAACATGTACAGTCTCAAAGATTTTGCTATAACTGGGCTGGACTGTAATTAACACACTGTTAATTCAATTTCATATTAGTGAATTAGCCAATTAGAGGCAGCTTCATGGTTTAAATTTAAAATTCCAAAATGTATTTGTGGTAGCTTTATATATGAATTTTCCATTAACGAAATTCGGAAGAGGGGTTTTATGGCAAACAATTTAAGTAATCAAGAAAGATTAATCTCCGCCACGAGCTGTTTTGTTTTCCGTGTGGACACTCTCATCCCTGCATATTCTCGTTTGAGGACGGTCTCACAATCCGACAATTATAATTGAATATTAATTGTTCAGCACAGTAGGTATTCAACTTTAGCAAACCTATATTAACAGACACCTGCCGCATCCTATTCTCGAAAATTATATAAAAATTATAATTAAAAGTTAGCTTATGAGTATCGAACAACTTTTTAAAACGTCCCAATGTGATTAAGCTGCTTTAAAATATGATATCTTAAATGAAAATTAAATCTGAGGCTGCTTTTACTTCGTATTACCTTGCATACTTTCCATAAAAACATGCCAGAGTGATCATTAATCTTCGGAAAAACGAGAAAGCTGAGGAAGAAAAGATTCATCAAGCTATTTTAATAAAAACGCTTCTAGAAGTTGAAAAGTAAAAAAGTGCCATTAGAATCCTACAGGAAATCCTATAGGGCGTCGTGTAACCATCACTGTATTATAATAGAAATGCCTCTATAAAAACTAAAATTTAAAAATCCCTAGTAATTCTTCGATTGACATACAACAGTAATTACTGAAATTTTCTTCTCCGGCAGTTTTGGTGTCGCAAAATTCCTACATAATAACTCGACGTTTTCTATCGAGTAGACTTCGATCCAAATGCAATATTAGAGGACATAAAGTCACAAAAGTTTTGTCTTTACGCAACCGTTCGTGACCTCTAGATGAGATCTCTGAACCAGATTACACATACAAATTGATTGATTGAAGGATTTACACACGGTCGAATCCCATTTCATCATTGTCTAAAGAATCATTCTACTTTCAAATAAGTCTTCGAAGATCCAATAGCCCGTGACGTTTTACCCCACAACCGAAGTTCAACCCTAATTAATCTCAGTAAAACCAATATATCTCTTCTAACAAAGTTACATACTCGTATTTATAATAACCGTCATCATATCTCTACTCCCCTCATCATATCTCCACTCCCTTTGTCATTCTTGTGTAATTTACAAACATCAGATTATAATATTCATTGCTCGCACTGCATGTGTATAAAACTCAAATAAAATCCCTACTAGTCATAGTTGTGCTAAAGTGCAAAAAGTGTAGTATGTTGGAACAGAATTTTGAATAAGGTTTGGTTGTGGAAAACAACACTGATGCCTTTACTTAAGCCTAACAATTTATAACATTCACTGCAAGTATTTAATAGTTTCAAACTTTAGTTTAGTTTTTATAATTATTTTTACTTTAGAACACACAATATGTACTTCTAAATACTAACTTAATATCCGCAGGGAAGAAAAGTCGGTATTCTTTCAAAATAGTTATTAAATAAAGCTGGAAGGCTACTTTAAGGGAGCTTTAGCTATCACTATATTGGAGTTTTACTTCAAAACAATATCAACGGTAGAGAAGGTATTGTATTTAAAATGACAACTCGAGATTTAAAAGAATGCACGTCACACGTCCGGCTATGGCTATCACTATATTGTAGTTTCGATCTAAACACTTCTGAATCGCTGCAAAAGCCTGCAAATTCTTGTACTTCAAATGTCACCTTCAGAAAATATGTTTTTGTCTTGAAGAGAACCGTATGTTATGCGTAATGGCCATTTTTTCAATATTGAATATTATTATGTTGTAGATATAGAACAAAAACTTCAATATAGTGATAGCTACCGCCTCTTAAGGTTCTATTTGTTAAAAATTTTAAAAGTAAAAATGATCCCTCTACGTTTGGCAAGTCATTCAAAGATGTACTTCTAGAAGGTTAAAAAAGCTTTACGAAGTTCGCAATCGCACTGGTTGTTAATTTATGCATTCAGAAGTAATATTTGCTCTTTTAGACTAAAACATATACGTAGCAACTGCACTATACTTTGATAACGTAATATAATTACAGTAAATTTAATAAACCAAGTCTAAGTACAAAAACGTTCAGTTTTCCGCAGCTAACCGATATCAACAATTTTATTAATCATACTATAATAAACAAGTAAATGAAGAAATGAATCGTAAATATTAAGGATATTGAATATTCAATGGGATCGTTTACGTATTTGTAAATTAATTAACAACGTGTAGTAATATATTGTTATAACGGATTTAACTTTTACTGTTTCTTTAAAATTTATTAAACCAGAAATACGTCATCTATGTTTGAACAACGTTGCCGTACGTATTTACATTTCCTGTATGAAAATACTGTTTAAAGCTAATAGACAACTAGTAACAGTTTTTTTTGCATAAGCACGTTAATAAAATATTAATGAATATACAAATTTCTTGTTTTTCAAATAATGTGTGGTTATGTAAATCTTTGAATAATTTTTTGATTGGTTTAAGAAGTCATTAATAATAATTAGAAAACGGTGAGCGAGCTCAAGAAAAATCAAACGGATTCGTTTGAAGCTGGTATTCACAAACACCTACAACGTTGGTACTAAAGGCTGGTGTCCAAAATTGATGTTTAGGAGGCGAATTTTGTAAAGTAAAAAGTTGAACATGGAAACCCTGTTTGCCTCCATCTAAACTCTAAAGCATTCGTTCTCGAATATTAAGGACTCTGAAAGAACTAAATAAATCTAAAAAGCCTTAAAATATGCAAACCGAACATTTCGTGTTAAACGATGGTGAATATTTAAAGAGTTTTCAAGCAAGGTATTGATTGAATCCAATATTTAGATATGGATCGGATAATGTGACCTCTTTTCAGGTATGAAATATTTATATGAGTTATTTCTAGCGACGACGCTAGATATACATATTTATGCGCCCTTTAAATTTTTTTTAATATGTAATTTCCTATACATTCTATAATTTAGGTTAGTTTTAATTTACGTTTATTTATTGACCTTGTTTCGTTTAAAAGTTGATATCTGCATGAATTTATTCGTGAACATAATATAAATTCGCTTTGACTTCAATAATCTTAATCATAGGTACATAATAAGAGATAATCGTGTTTCCGTTTCTCGGATTTAAGAATGATAAATTTTTGTTAAATAAATCATCAGATGACGATCTATAACCGGCTAACCTGATCGTGGCCTCCCAGATTTGTCAGACAGCCAGTTGCCACCTTTATCACGTGCTGATGCTATTGACATTGATGCTGTCATAGTTCAAACTCAAACTTGACAGACAGTCTAGCGCCATTAGCACAACGTTCCTAATTTTTACGTAACAGTACCGGTTCAAAGATTGGTCATAAATTTTATGAAAACCTTTGCACATATATGTAATGGATATTATTCAAGTGAACTTGAACATTGTGCATTTTATTTGTAGACCATTTTTGACAGTTTTCGCTTATAGAAATGTTAAATAGCATTATTAATTATTTTAACTATATTTTTATATTTTGTTTTAGTTTCTTTTAATATAATCTTTTCCATTCGCGAAGACCTTCTCCCGTAAGAATCTACAAATATTCGGTATTAAAGCGTCTAGTAATTTTATTTTTCATAAATTCGTAGAAATTGCGTTGGTGTTTTAATATACCAAATACCAATTATCATGACGACCTTTAATCGCGTCAGTAGGCAACCCAAATGACATGTTTCCTGGCATTAAGTGGATCCTAAACCAACCTAGGAATTCAAATTCAAATGTTACCTTTTACATCGTCAATGAAATATATTCCTTTCCCTGCCCTTTTCGAGACTTAAAGCCGTCTACCTGAACGGTAGAAACCAAACTGCAGCCAAGTAAAAGGCAATGCATTCAGTGTACGACAAAATAAATTGGTATAGACTACTTGCACATAATGCAATGAACACTATTTAAGTGAACTTGAACATTGTGCATTTTATTTGTAAACAATATTTGACAGTTTTCAATGTTAAATAGTTTTATTAATTGTTTCAACTGTCTCCTTGGCTTCGTCAGTCCTTGTAGGACCATGGCCTCCCTCACGGTTTTCGGGGCCTGATCTTTTACAGGGGGCGGCGGCTGCCCGCCCCCCAACCCTGCTAATATAGTCAGCAAGGTTGTCTGTTCCTCTCATCTCTGTTTGTCGCGGGCTACTGATATTGGCGTTATGGATGTTGTTGCAGTTTTTCTTTCGCGTCTCTTACAATCCTTGCCCATTCCTTTCTGTTTTTTGCTTTCTTCTTCCAATTCTTTATTCCGAGCTCCTGTATGTCACTTTCTAAGTTGTCATTCCATCTACTTCTTGGCCTTCCTTGTGTCCTCTTTCCATCGATTTTTCCTGTTAGGGTCTTTTTAACACTTCGAGTATCCTCCATGCGCTGCAAGTGCCCTACCCAACTCAAACGTCTGCTTCGTATTTCATTGGTGATACTTGGTCCATTAAACATTACTTTGAGCTCATGGTTCATTCT
>JABXWE010056990.1:0-12793 GCA_014611495.1 Limonius californicus | reverse complement strand
TGGGTTAAATATTTAATAACAGTTCTTTCTTTTAGTTTATTAAATTATTAATTTATTTAAATTTTTTAATTAACTTAATTTTTTAATTTATTTCATTGATTTGTTTGAGAATATTTTTATTAGTGCAACAGTGCCCCTGGCGGTTAGTAAAGCCGTAATGGTAGAAAATAAGTTACTGATTTTATGTAAAAAGTCTAAAGAATCAAATATATTACTTCAAGCTAAGTTTAAAGTAGAAATATTTACGGTCGTATTGCAAAATGGAGCTCTTATTAAATATTTAACCCAGTTTTAGTTCTAAAGTGAACTATTACTTAAAACAAGCTCCTATACGGGATATCAGAATTTCCTGGTTCATAAGTTGATATTATCAGTTTTAATGCTCTTATTAAAACCGCTGAACCAATTTACCGCCGAAACGGGGACCGCTGCAACGGGTAACCGCCGAAACGGGGACCGCTGAAACGGGTCACCGTCGAAACGGGGACCGCTGAAACGGGACCGCTAAACCGGGGACCGCTGAAACGGGGACCGCTGAAACGGGGTGAAACCGTGTTTACAAAGCAATAACCAGTGTTGGGTAGTATCTAGATACTGGATCTAGATACTATTCAAGTATCTAGTATCTGTATCTAGATACGTTTATAAAATTGTATCTTGTATCTGTATCTAGATCCTATTAAGCGGTATCTTCTTCATTAAACAATAAAAGATCCTAGATACATTCAAGAATTATAATTTATTTTATGTAGTTTTCGAATTTTATTAAAACATTTCTTCAATTTAAAATTTAGGACATTTTTGGACATTTAAATTTTAGGGTTTACTTTTAGCAGAAAAACCCAAATACGTCTTAAGATAGGTAATGGTAATAAGCATTCAAACATCCCCATTTTGAGGAGATAAGAACTGTAAGAAGCTTAAGATTTTAAGTATACATTTACCTATTGTGGCTATACAAATTACAATAACCGCCCTTGCTGTTTTCGATATTGGGAATTTCCAAGTCAATCTCATAAGTAATAACTGAGCGGAAGGCTTATCTAAAGTCTTGACAAAACTTGAAGTTTTCTCAGTATAAATAAAAGTAGTGGACAAGTACAGAATCAATTCTTGTGCTACAATTAGAAGAATGAATGATAACGAAAGTGCTTTTTTGGAAGTGTCAGCGATACTGGATGGCTATCCCAATAAAATGTTCTCTAGTAATTATTTTGTGTCTTATTATTATTATCGATTTGTTAACAACCCTAAATTCCGTCAGATTTTCTTTAAAAATAATATCATCATGGTTTATGCGCGGTTCCATTTCTGGAAGTGTAATTTTTTAAAGTAGGTATCTAATTTGTATCTGAGAAGGATCTAGATACATTTGAAAGTATCTTGTATCTGTATCTAGATACACGTAGTAAAATGTATCTTGTATCTGTAACTAGATACACTTTTTGAGAAGTACCTGTATCTGGATCTAGATACAAAAAAAAGTATCTTACCCAACACTGGCAATAACGATATATCTCGACTATACATAATTTGTTTTACTATTACGATGAAATAATAAAATTTATATTTTGAGCATTAAATGGCCAATTATTATAAAAGTAATAAGCCTAACCATTAAGATAAAGGAAGCAATAACGATTAATTTTCGAAATAATTTTATTGCCTTGTTAGCAAGTATGTACATATTTAAATACAGTTTAATTTGTCATTGTAATACAAGATGGGAATTCCATTAATAAACACGTTGGTCTACATTTTCTTCCATGCTGCTTACGTCAGCACCATCTCAAATCCGAGTAACTATAACATGTCTTTTTCTCAATTAATTTTAGGAGTGCTTTAATTTTAAAATTATAATAAATCACAATATAGCTACAGAAATTTTCTTATAGAATGTGGAGTAAATGAAAAATATGAACTTAATGATTTTTATGGATGGCACGCATCGTGTAATGAGCCCTTTTATCCTTGCGTCGTTGGAATGAGCGCACCCTATCCTAGATGCATATGCATAGAAGGCCACGTCAGAGCTGATAATGACACGTGTATACCTCTAGACGATTGTCCAAAGATAGGTAAATCTATTGGTTTCTAAATTACCCACAAGATTCTATTTGACTATTCTTTCTTACTTACGGTATGTCTGTTGTAACATGCCTTGGAATTACGATAATCCATTTTCCAATTACTCTAATCATACTGAACGTTTTCCAGTTCCTTTTCCTTTCCCTTTCCCTTTCCAGAACCCTTCTCATTATCTGCTACTTACAGTTTTTAACTGAGTACAACATCAGGATGTGCATAAATGGTATTGATTTATTCAGTGCATATCTATTTAAACTTTGAGTTAGATGTGGTGGTGGTTGAGGGTAGTGCTAAGAAGTTGTACACGTTAACTTAACTATCACAATTTCTAGAATGTCAAGCTAATGAAGAATTGGTTGTTACGACAACACTCGCTCGAAAATATTGCCCAGGTACTGAACCCTGCGACACCACCCATCAGCCGTACCCAGGGTGTTTGTGCAAAAAGGGATACATACTCGATAACGACACCTCAAAGAAGTGTATTCTCGAATCGGAATGCAAGTAACATTACATGCGTATGTGATGTGGGAACAACTATTAAAACAGGATAGAATAAAATTAATTAACCATTGTAATTGTGGTTTTTGTTGCGATTTATTGAGTAACAAAACACAAATGCCTATTGTCATTAGTAATTGTTAGAACTATTACCCTGTAACAGTTCTAAACGTCGATTTAACTAAAGACGACTTCAACTTTCTCACTTGCAATATCCTATATATGTTTACATATTTAGAATGAGAATTAGTTGCTGCATTATTTGGTATATTTAATTTATACCTTTGTATACTTCTCTTTGTTATGTTCATTTGATTTTGCCACTTCATCTGAATTAACGTCATATTTTAATTGCCATTCTTATGTTGATTACAATTAAGATTATTTTCAAAAATTTATGAGTGGCCACTTTCGAAACTTAATCGAACATTTGACATGTTTGTTTAGTCTGTTACCGCCGGCCAAAAGGAATTCTTAGGGACTCTTTTGTAAGCAGCCTGAGAAATATTATGATTCCCGGAAGTCGCACGTGTAAGAATTTGTTCTAGAACAAATTAGGCTTGGGTGAATGTATTGTGGCGAGGGAAAATTCAGTGGGCGTTAGGCGTTGGGAGTGAACTGACGTGTTTTTGTTTGGATACCGGGTTTTGTATTGCAGCTCTTCTTCTAATTGAGTTATCGTTTCGTATTTTTACGTTAGACAAAATAATTCCAACTGCGTCGGATTATATATATTAGCAGAGTGTTAGCTATGTGCAAAAACAATGCAGTGAAATTGTTTTCTCGATTTGTGTCGGATAGAAGCGACCAAACCCGTGGAAATTCTGTTCCTCGAGCTGTTTTAAGTGATCCTCCCCTCCAGCGGCAGAGATATTGACATCTGAAATTCCCGCCTCTCCTCTCTCGACGTCGAAAAATCCCTGTCAGAAGCAATCCAATCTCCAGGGGCGTACCAGTGACTTTTTGCCGCTTCCCGAAGATGTTAGGAACAGCCCAGCTGTGCCTCTCTCTGATCCCTACCGAACAACACTAAGGTAGGAGAAATTCTAATTGTGTGGTGAAAACTGTTTCCGAGTTAATCTTCAAGTTTCAAGTTCTGAACCTTCACTCGTCAGTTCTTTCTTCTTTTGGTTAAGTAAAGGGTAATTATTAATTATATTAACTTGTAAACTCCGACGTCACTGGCTGCATAGATGTGTTGTAAGAAATTAAATATCGCAAGCCACTGACGGCGAGCCTTTTTCAGTTCGAACGTTCCAACAAAATCTTGTATTATACTATAAATATTATTATTGTCCAGTTAGTCTTTATTTTTGTATTGTGTTACCTATTTCAAATAGTTGAATTATATTTGTCTCGAAATTTACCACATTCTTTATTTTTGTGTATTTTTATCTTGGTGTTCATGAACTTTGCAAGCTTTACATATAGGAGGAGGCACAGTAAAGGTGAGTCCGATTCCCTAAGCTGCTAGCTTCTCGACCTTCCACGAGAACTGGTAATCTGCTATGATTTGGAAGGTGGCGCCCTTTAATTTTGACATACCCTGTACACAACTAGGAAGATTTACCTCCCGAAAGCGGTTTCCGTGAACCACTCCTACTCCTCTGAGCTAAGCTGTAGACCTTTTTCCACCTATCCTGTTGCGGGTCGACGAAAAAGCTCATTTGGCCCGTTACATCTTCCTTGCTGTTTACATCAGAACTAGCTCGGTTTTTAGTGACATGTAGCAGAAATTACTGGTGTGAGTTTCTGTATACCTACGGTGAGAAAAAGGCTTCCTAATTTTGAACTCTGCTTTTCGAAAATCGTAGACCCAAGAGCAAAAGTGGTTCAATCTTGTCAATCAATCAATGTCAACCAAAAGTCGACAGAATGGACTGATTTGCACAATCCTCAGACATTAATCATACCAAGAACTTGTAGCAAACGATAGCTAACATCATTTTGATGAAGTATTCAGTAATATTAAGCATTGTAGTACTGAAATACACCAAAATGTAATCAATAATTACAAAAATGAGTATTTTGTAATTTTTTTAAATTGATTATTCCAATTCAATTACTTTAGATATTTGATACAACCTTAATAATCCAAAACTTCTAAAATTTTTAAAATTCAATTACCTCCAGAATGGCCATTATATACCTAAAGTATTATTACCATAAATTTCAAATAACCAAATGATTTACATTTTACAGTATTATGTGTGTCCTAGGCAAAGCTTTTCATCCCCATATAAAACGCTAAAACAATCCAAAATCCCAAAAGAATAAATAAGACGAATAAATAGCACCCCCATTCTCTCAATATGCAAATTACCCTAAGAGTTTCCTAATAAAATAACAATATTTTCCAATACAAACGCCGTTTAGGCGTTGAATTGACAGTAGCGTATGCTATTTTACTTCCCTCGATTCCAGAAAGGGAACACCCTGTCTATCCACGTCTTTTTCTGTTTGCGAACCAAGTCATGCTTGAAATAAGGAGAGGTGACTGCAAGGGGGTTAAATAAATTCGTTGCTTCTTTCAAATTGGTCCTATGAAATATTGTGAATGTAGAATTGGCAATTTAGAGCTTGTATATGAGGGACGCCCTCTTGGTTAGGTCTATTATTAGGTTGTCGTGCCTGATTTATTTTGTAAAGTTTATTTTTATTGTGTTCCGCGCGGAAAACTCTATTTGTGCTGTACTGGAAGCCATGTAGTCGCGAGTTACACAATTCTTCATTAAGCTATAAAAACAGAGCAGTGTTTACCATTGAGCAAATGGTGTTCGAAATTAAAGTGTGCCTCAAAAACCGTTTCATTAAATATGTAACCTACCTTACAGATGTTTAAAGCAAGATTATCAGTATGTAATTATAAATAATAAACATGCATTAGCGCGCATGTAGATATGTGCTAATAAACTCATCACAGTTAGCACTTACATCGTTTAAATATTAGTTTGTCAATTTATAACTCAAACCGTACCTAAAGTTTTTATGCACCACTTATTTTTTTAATCAGTTTAATACAATCGTACTCCTGTTTACTGATTTTTGATTACAACATTCTAACAACAGTGTTTAGTACGTAGATATAACGGCTAACGAGACATGAAACAATGAATATAAAGAATGAAACAATTAAAATAGGAGCCAGTGGAATTTATGTGATGAGACGAGAATCAAAGAGGTGTACTTCATGGATGTTTTTTTATTTACGCTCTGTCGTTATAGCAAATTCTATTTTTTATTTCTTTTATGTATAATAATCTTATATTATAGCTGCTTACATGCCTAAAGCTTTTAATCATAGTTTCATGTTTTTTCCGCGTATAATTTATACCAGTTAGCGCTATCATATCTTACGTAGTCTTACATTAGATATCCAATGATTTTGGTTACCATTAAAACAAACCTAACTTTTCCTTTCTTGCTGATTCCAACAAAATATATTTTTTTATTTGGAAATCATAAATATTCAACTTATGCCGCCACGACAAAATCAGAGGTGTATCTACCATTGACATAGAAATGGGCAGGAAGAAAAGGTGGAGGAAGAAGTTGAAGATGCAGCGGAACAGGGAGGATTGAGAAGGAGAGGGAGTGAGTAAAAGAGGAGGATAGGAGTAAGGGTGCGAGAGAGAAAGAGAGAGTTGATTTAGCAAAATAACTTATTTTATTTAGTTATTATTATTATATAAAGAATAAGACATGAACCCGAAAAAAACATTTAAAACGTATCCATTTTTTGTAAAACAATTACTTTTAATAATTTTCAGTTAGACTGACAGGTCATTAAAAATATATTGCACTACTATTTTATATTCGTTTTGGAAAGATACAATTGTGCTTAGAAAAAGTTTAAACGTTCGTTTCGATGTCACGGCGGTGGACGGGGATCAGTTTGACAGAAGGAAAGAAGGAGAAAGGCGGTAGGAGACGCTGAAAAGGGGGTTGAGATGGGGGGAGTAGGAAAAAACAAAGGTCTGGGGGAGAATAAGGTAAGAGAGACAGCGAGAGAGGAACAGTTAAATAAGCAAAATAGCAGTGTTTTAATGAACAATAGAGACACTGAGTATATTACCAGAAAACTTAAGAAACTAAATGAAGTCATTGTTCGACCGTTCGATGAGTCATAAAAACATATACTATTATAAAGTACGACGAAACTTTTAGTAGCGAATGTTTATATCCCTACTCAAATGCGATTACCAGTCAGCAGGTAGCATGTAATCTCTTAACAATAGCGCCGGTGTTGCTTTCTTGGCAATGGTAGTGAAATCCGGCGATGCATCTTTTTATTGAAACTGGGTGTAATTATAATATATATTATAAAATGTTGTAATGAAAGTATTTAGGTAAGATTAAACTAAATTATCGGATTACCGAGCATCTATTCCCTGAATGTTATTAAATATCTTATAATGAGTGCTACTGTCCATTAACGATATAGGTAATCATGTTAAATTGGTTTTGTCCCACCGTAAGCAAAATATATCAAGAAATTAGATCAAAACAAATGTATTTTCCTTACACAGAAGTCCAGAAACATTACGCTGTTTGATAACAGATATGACGTCATCAGAAAAGGTTGGACTGATAATTCATCGAAAACCGTCGTAGATGTTGCACCTTCTAGAGGAAACCGCGTAATAATTATCCATGCTGGTAGTGAACATGGTTTCGTTAACAACTGTTTGAAATTATCAGCGAAAAACATTAGCAGTTGCAACGCAGATTACTACCAAGATATAAACGCCGAAATGTTTGAAGATTGATTTTGCACGTTTTTTATTCATTCCGGCAAACTGTGTAATTGTGATGGATAACGCAATGGAAAACTAAACCAGCTTTGTTAAAACGAATAGAAAATCAGAATTTAAAAAAATCATATTTCGTTGATGAAACTGCCTTTGGAAACGGGCATAATGTTTTGAGATTACCCCCATACTATTGCGAATTTAATCCGATTGAAATGATGCGGAGCACTTTGAAAACAAACGCCAGAAAAAAAAATACTTCCCGTAGGTTAAGCGAATATGTTCTGGGTTTTATCAGAGATGCTGTTTGTGAAATTGATAAACCTCGGAGCAATTGCGTGGAACACATCGTTAAGTTGAACAGAAGTATGCTCCAAAATAATATGATATCAAACCTTTAATAATTAAATTTCGTTGTTGCCTACCTGCAACTACCCTAACACTTGCAGCTTACCTTTGAGTCAATAGCTTAACATTCCCTACTAAAAGCTTGGTCCAACTATACATTTGTTTTGAAAAGATAAAATTCTTCTGTAAAATTTAAAACGTTTGTTTTGATGTAAGGGGGAGGGAGGAATAGGAGATATGTTTGAAAGGAGCGAACGCAGTAAGGGTGCCAAAGAAGGGGATTGCTATGAGGAGAGTTGGGAAGAATAGGGGTCGGGGGAGGGAATATTGTAAGAGAAAGAGAAATTTCTACATCAAAACCGACATGACTACCTTTCAGGCCAATCATGTGAAAGTGTTTTTCATAATGTGGTTAGCAGAACGGAGCGCAGCTTACAAAAAAGGAAATCGCCTTACGGGCTTTTCTTGACATACAGAAGGCACTTGGTAATAGCCATTTAGAATAAATGATTCAAACGGCTAAGTGACATGGTATTGACGACACCTCTTACAGGTGAATAAGAAACATGCCACAAAGCCGACAAGTACAAGCCACATTATGCTCCGAAAAGATGGAGGTGTCGGTAACTAGGGGTTGCCCGCAAGGGGAGGTGCTATCCCCCTTACTTTGGGATCTGCTTATAAGGAACTCCTCACAAACCTGAATAATGAAGACTAGTTCACCCTTGGTTATGCACACGGCATAGTCGTTCTTATAGAAGGTAAGCACAGTAATATAATTTCATAATGTAAAATGTTCTGGCTAAGGTCGAAGCATGGTGTAACAACGAAAACCTTACGGTCAACCCTGTAGAAAGTAGCCTTTTACCATTTACTAGGAAGAGAAATCATGGAGGCATAAATCCTCCGAAATTCTTTAGGAAAACTTTGCAAATTAAGGGGTAAGTCAAACACTTACGTGTGATTCTAGATATCAAGTTGACCTGGAACCAACATTTGCAAAGAATCACCAGCAAGGCAACAACAACTTTAAGGGCCTTTGGAATTGAATGGGAATAAAACCAACAAATGGTCCATACACAAGGTGATAAGACCGAAAATAAACTATCATTAGTATGGTGGCCCAAAGTAAATCAAAGACAAATACAAAACCAGCTTTTTAGTGTTCAAAGACTGGCTTGTCTTTGTATAGCTGGAGCAATCCGGAGCATTCTGACAGCAGTACTAGAAGCTATCTTACAACTTCCTCCTCTAAAAGTAATAATCAAGGGAGAGGCACGCATGGGAGCATACAGCCTGCACTGTACGGTTAATTGGAAAAGTACCCACTGTATACGGGGACACTCCAAAATAACAATTGTTGTATGTCACCCAAAGTTATACATGGGAATGGACTACCTGCTAACAAAATGCTCTTTTCACAAACCCTTCGAAATATGGAAGACCATCATTATATCCCATTTTTAAATAAGTAACTTATATTCCGTTTTTTCATGATTACCATCCTACGTGGTACAATAGTTATCATTTGAATATCAATTAACTTTTGGTGCGTAACACAAGCATTATGATTGAGAAAATGTCGTATGGGAAATATTACAAAATTATTGAGATAAGACGACAAAACCGCAATATCGGATCAGTAGGTACTTAAATTAATTTTCTCAGAACTGTTTTGTACAATCCCACCATCTTTCATGTTGTCTGTGTATGTATTGGAAGGCACTTACAATGTTTACCATTACCTAGATGTTGTATTTTGGTTTTCGAGAAAGCTGTGTTTGTTAGGATCTTCCACAAAACATTTACTAATCAAAGATCAGGGGGCATTGCCGACCATTCCACTTCACCACGGCTTCCCATTCATTACTGCCGAAAATATTCACTGATAAGTTTTTTCGCGGTTTTTGCATTATAAGACAGTTGCTGAAAACACAAACGGGATCCTACTCGGGCTAAACGTATTTCTAGCAAATAATTTTGAAAATCAATTTCAAAATACTTAAACAACGTAGCCTACTTAAATCTTCTTCGTAAATAACGTGTTCAAAAATTGTGTCCCCATGAATTCCGAAACCCAAACACTAAATCTAAATTGGATTTGATACCTGTTTGGCCGCCCTAAAAATTCTACTCACCAAATGTGCTGATTATATCTATTGAAAGTATAAATATTTTATAAATATAAACTCATAAGATCAAATAATTTAATTTACTTTCAATTTGCTGTCATCGCTGTGTGAAATATCCTCAATAATACAAGAAAAATATAAGTAAGAAGAAAAATACGAACTAAGACAATCTACGTAAAATAGTTTTAAAAATTATTCGCCATGTAGTCGTGTAGTCTGTACGAAACGTTGACTTATTTTATTACAAAATCATAAGCAATTTAGTTTTTGGAACGGTAAACGCAAGACAACTTCGGAAATAAACTGTAGGCTGTATTTAAGAACACAGACTTAATGATTGTTGTATGAAGACCATTTTGATTTGTATTTAGTATATTTGGCACCTCACCAGATTATTTTAGTTTCATTGTGGGACAATGTTAAATATCAGTGTATGCAGTTTTAACTGTATTTCTGTTGTACGAAATCCTTATAAGCGGAGAATATAAGCTGTAGTAACAGCCTCCATAGTTCTATTGTTACAAATAAAATTATTCTTTGTAATATGTTCGAATGCCAAGTTCATCCCACTGTCAGTTTTAAATTGTAATTTTGACGGTATGAAAAAATAAAACTATAGTTTGCGGTTTTTATAATCATTTGTAGAATACAGTTTTAATATCTTGATCCTGCATAATTACCACATTTGTTATGTTATTTTTCTTCTTCTAGGATTCCCAAGGAAGTAGCAATCATTTACTCCTAGTCCCTTCTATTGAGCCATTTAAATTCTGGCCGAAATGAAAAGTGCGATTGTTCCGATTCCGTGAAAGCAGAAGAGCATCTGTCTCTGGCTTTTTCGACTGATTGCCTGAATTTGCATGCATAGCGGATAAGCCCGGTCGTTATTTCGCCAATTTATCTTACCGACTCCGCAGGAAGAACACGACTTTACACTAGAGGAAATCTGCAACTTTAGGAAATGGGGAGTCCGCGTATTTGTCTATGTCTGCAGTCGCTGAAACACTCTAAAAGAAAACAATTTATGCCAACCCTCGTCTAGTACGAATCCGATGTAAACTTGTAAAATTATAAATCATCAACATAACTAGGAAGTTATCGGTTCATTAAATCAAGCTAAATCTGTTTAAGCAGTATTTTTCTTAATCCTAGCGTGTTTTCGAAGCTGGTTATCGTTGAAGCCTACAGAATATAACATATGACCTTTTCGCGTTTCATATTAGTCGTTTGACTTATAAAAGAGCACGCTAAGAGGAATTTAATTCTTGTACAATGCCTTGCTTTTGATAGTAATTTATTGTCGAGCTCAGATTTATTATGCCGTGGAAATAGAAAACTATTACTAATGGCCTTGTTACTTGTCACGGAAAAAGAACTGCCAGCATTTTTGTTTTAAATTTTAGATTTTTATTGGAATTGTTAAAACATACATTTTGGAGAAGTATACATAACTGTAACTAAATGTAGGAAAAAACTTGAACAATTATAATAAATGCTAGAAGCGTAAAATTTATATTAAACACCATAAATTTTCAACTATTTTATGTTAATTCGAACTGGTATCTGTGAATATTCTAAACATCTTTGACTTATAAAATTTGTGTAATTCTATACGGGGTGTTTAAGGCAGTTAAAATAGGTGTTAAACTAAACTCGAAAATGTAAACAGGACCGGTGGTTTTCAGTATCGAAATATTTTAGTTTTATATAATAAACTTTTTTCACAATTTCTCAACGTTGATGGAATGTTGGGGTATGTTGATTAAATCACATTACAAAGAACATGTGATTAACTGAAGGGTTTCTTTTTGTGATGTATGTAAAAGTATGAACAAAAATGTTTATATTTAATTCATTTAACAGAATAACAACAACCAAGACAGCATAATTTTTCTAATACATTTCAAATGTGCGTTCAACAGTTTTCGTGTGCATAGCATTTAGCTTGGGTATTTTCTGGAGTTCAGTAAACTTTATTCTACGCGTATCCCTACAAAAAATCTTATACAGCGATTTGGAAAATTTAAGAGCAACCACTCCCGAACGTTAGCTGCAAAATGTAGCAGTGCACGATTTAATTACAAATATAATTTTGATAATTCACTCAGTTTTCTAACTGCTCTTCTAAATTTTCATTTAAGAATTGCAAGAATACGCCATTTCGAATTGTGTTTAGAAGCAAAATTGTTCCTAATACTAGATTATTCAAACTACCCGCCTAAACGTTAATTGTTAGTCTACGTTGATGTCTGCCAGGACAGTATAGGTGTGGATTTTCAGCTGCCCAATAATGGATGTTGTCAATATTAACACATCCGTTTGTGCTAAAATTACTCCCATCCCTTCAGAGAATTTTTAAAGTCAAATATGGGACACAATCAGTTTGGTATATTAGCCACTGACAAAATTCCCAACCTTGCTTGGTGATCTTCTGGTAGAAAAGCTTGCACTTTCGTGAAATGGCTAGGATGTAGTCCTTTCTGGTTTAATATTCTAGAAACCTGACAATAATTTACCCCAAATAAGCTTTCAACTTCCCTGGTGCTGCGGCCTGGAATCTAAAATCGTTTTCCTCCGTTTCTGCTGTTCTTGGTCCACCTGCATCAGATCTTACTGGAAATACGCTACCAGTTGATTGCCGTCTATTGTGCAAGTTGGATGCCTTCGACTAGAAAACTGTGCATCGTAGGCCCTTCCTGTAGCTCTAAATACCTTCACACCCATAGATTATATACATGTCAGCATATTCTTCTTAAATTTTTTTTTTCTTTTGCCAAACTTGTAAATTTCAAAATTTGTTGCTATTCATGATTTTTATATGTGTATATCTGTGATACTTGTGATTGTGATTGTGATTGATAGTATGGTGCCAAGTAATTCGTAACTTAACTGTTGTGGGCACTTCAGAGTGAAAATTGTTGAAGTAGTCCAATTTGTTGCTTATGCCTTATAGATTCGAAATCCGCAAGTCGT
>JABXWE010056989.1:0-14083 GCA_014611495.1 Limonius californicus | reverse complement strand
CTGCTGGTTTCTCGACCTTCCGCGAGGACCTACATAAACAGCTGGATTTTGGAAGGTGGCGCCCACTTATTCTGACTCGCCCTGTGCACAACTTGAAGCATTTTCTCTATAAGCAATTTTACGAACCCTCCCTACTCCTCTGAGCAAGCCGCTGGCCTTTACCATCTTTTTTTGTTTGCGGGTCCAAGAAAAGCGCGTTTGGCCCGTAACAAATTTGGCGCCGTAACGTAAAACGTTTTTGGCCCGTAACAGTCGGTGGCGCCTATTATTTAATTGTTTGGAATCCACTCCATCTTCGATTGGGTTTCCCGGGATACTAACATTGTCAAGTTATTAATTTCCTACTGGCGCAAGGGCGTAGCATCGAGAGGGTTTTATCGATTATTTTTACCAAGTTTAAAATAGGCGTGACACTTCACACATCATCCCTGGTTTATTATCATCAGTATAAGATTTATTAAACAAAAATAAAATATTGAAACACCTTCACACCTCAATACGATATCACAACAATATATACACAGTGCGGTCGTAAGATGTCCTCCCCCTGCAAACTACTGAACGACTTGATATTTCTTAACAAAATTTTGCGTGCTTCAATGTGAGGCTAAATACTACTTTTTAGTGTTTATTTAAATTCTATAACTTTCAAAATGGCGGCTAGGCGCCATCTTGAAATATTTTTTAAGTAGCAGTGGGGGTCGAGTGACACTGCATTTGAAAGGTCTCTTTGAGTAGAGCATCATCCTAAATTTCGGTAAAATTTTATAGATTAAAAAATAAATGACATACTTCTAAATTATTTGTTTCTGATATTAAGCAAAACGCTAAAGAAATGTAGGAGGCGAAACAACGGATGTAAAACAATTAAAATAATTAGTCTTTCTGTAATGTCACTTTAATTCAGTTATTTTGTTTGTTCACATTTGAATATTAAGTTTTAAAACCGGCGATACTAACAATAATTATGGCGAATATACGAACTTTGCAAGAAAAAAATGCAGCAGTTTTTATTTATATATCGAAATTTTCACAAAGCCGAAAGAATATTTAATGAACTTTTCCCGGCAGTCCTGTTTCGAGGACGTATTTAAGAGAACTTATCCTAAAATTTTTAACATTGGAAGTGTGCAAAACAGGAGAAACCCTGGACGACCCGCAATTTCAGAAGACAAACAAATTCAGATAGTTAGTGAAATGGTAGTACATACTCAGCAATCAACTTCACATGTATTGTAAGAAGTGTACTATTTTCGTGTACTTTTCTGTGGTGAATAAGAATTTCATGCTGTACGTCCACAAAAATTAACCAAAATATGGATAAATAATTAAAGTATAATTTGACCTTCCCAGTCGACGAAAAATTGACGCAAAACCACATTATCTAAAACACTAGTCCATAAGTTCAAAGAAGATCGAATTTGCGGCCTGGTCTCTCTTATTAAAATAAATTATTTATGTACCTGTCAGTTTCAATTGTTTACCACAGCATAAATTATTTATACAAATTTTCAAATTTCAACACTTTTATTTCTTTGTATCTAATAGTGTGAAAATCGAATATGGCGACCATAAGAAATAAAACGCTGCCTATCATTTTTTGGAAGTTATGAAATTAAGAAAAATCGATTAGTATCAACTTGTAGTGTACTTTAAACCAGTAGTCCCCAAAGGGTGAGATATACAGTTAGGGGGGTTGAGGAAGCATTTCCAAAATATAACATTTATTTCTGCCTTTCACAAACAAACTTTTTATTTTCATTCATTCATACTACCGTCCTCCCCCCCCGCCCCGCAACCACATTCGCATTACTTCAGGGGTGTGCAGGCGTTCCTTACATACTATCCTAAACTTAACTAAGTGAAATACGATCGCCTCAGTTCTGGTGCGACCACGCAGCCGATGGGACCGCATTTCACTCTGACCTCGACTGACAACGCGTATTCGCACTGCCCCACCGACGTCGCTTGATTTTCAGAAACTGGCTTTTCAAATCCGGGCTCTGTATTCGATACACAGTACACACACAATAATATCATTTTCAAGTTCGAGGTGATTTCTTACATTTGTTTTAGTGGCATTAATAGACGAAAAATTTAATTAATGTAGTAATTGGAACCAGGCACTTTATAGCTCTGTCTGCAAGCTCGGGGTATTCTTGCATTATTTTGGTTCAAAATTGGTCCAAACTACGCTCTAGGAAAAGAAGTGTCGTTTTAAGATTCCATCACATGATATTTCAATAAGTTTTTCTTTCATGTTTGTCCAAATTTCACCTTATTCAACGGAATTGTCTAAAGTAGGATTCAGTATCCATCTGTGATTGTTATAACTGTTATGGATTTTTTTACTGAATAGTCAATGAGCTATTGTTTCAAATTGTGCAAATTGTCTTACATATCTGCAAACACGTGCCCAGAATTTATGATATTATCTATCATCCTTAACTGAGGCTTTCATGAGTTCTTGAACCCATTAGAATGAATTAGATATCGTTTTTTTTTTAATTTAACTCGGTCGGTCATTAAGTTTCTTCATAAATACATTAACTAAGTCAGTGGCTGTTATTATGTTAATATCGCATCATTGCAAACTGATATTCAGGGTGTGCTCGAATATATCAGCAAGGAAAGGAAGCCTAGGGGAATTATAAAATATGTTCTCATATTTCGGTGTGTCATCTTGCAGCTACATTGAAAGTTCTGCTTAATATATCTCTTAATTGTGACCATATAATCATTTTTCGCTGGTATTGACCTCTGAAGGAGTACAATATAACATATTATCTTCTGTTATACCATGTCCAGTATTGTATCTTACGAATGCTATAAATTGGATACAGTTAGAAATATCCGTGTATTCGTCCATCTGTGATGAGAAGTACGTACGTTTCTTAATATTTTTACCAACTTGTGTTGGAATATCTTCTGCCATGTCACTTATTTTTTTTTGTAGTATTATTAGAGAGGGGTAATACTTTCAGCTTTTCAGCCTCGTTTCGACCAACCATTATTTTCCTTCTTTTCAACAGCTGCTTGTAAAATCATATCTTCAGTAAATGTATATAGCTTACTGGTTTGTGCAATGCGAAGTACAACTCGAAATCTTGATAGCAATACTTCTCCATTAGTAGTGGTTGCTAACATAAAAGTGGCTTGCTCCTTGTGGAGGTAGTTCAGCTATTTTTCAAAGAATTCTACAAGCTTTTCGTTTTTGTCTAGATGTTCCGCATTTAAATGTCGATGGCTTCATACTTTCTCCTGACAACACTTCTCGACAAAGTACGTTTTGCGGCACCAGTAACCGCAAAACGTAAACGGTAAAACCATATTTGACATAAGTTTTCATCACTGTGTGTGTGGTGGTAGCTCAGTTGGTAGAGCGCCCGCCTTCTGGGTATAATGTCGATTCTGGCTTGGGTTCGGAACCTGCGTTACTATCCAGATTTATAAAAATATTGTCTGCAACCCACCACACACAATTTCTCAATCCGGCTTGCAACAGTGGGATTTTAATGCTAAAATCCTTCTCTGGAATTTCTGTAGTTCGAATAACGTTCTACTGTAGGTCCCCCGTGTTTCTGCTTTAGCGCTGAGGTGAAACACGTAGCAGAGAAGAGGCCGATGCCCAGCGGTGGGGCTGCAGATTGTCAATGAATGGTTCATCACTGTACAGTCTATTGTTCTACAGACCGTTTCAAGAATTTATCCATCTTTAACATAAGAACGACTGTACTTAACGTTAAATATTTGTTAACGATTTATTGCACTCAACAGACAGTCAGCAGTACAGCACGCAATTTTGAAATGAGGATTGTTCTCATCGCGGTCCGCTGCTTATATAAATCTAAATTGATTTTTTAATTTATCCCAGTGCCATTTAGCAGCCTCGCGTTTATAGTGGAAATTTCTAGAAACACGGAGGACAAACAAATAAATTGCGCTACTTGACAATAGATGGCTATCAGTTAGACGTTTAGCCGCTGATTATGAATGAATCTGAGTATTAGAAGAGAGGAGGTCGCGAAAAAAATGTTTGTCGAAAGGGGAGTGCGTTTTAAAAAGTTTGGGGACCACTGCTCTAAACCATTTAATTTGGCGTACCATTTATTGAAGTCGGATAAGAAATAACGAAACTACAGATCTGGCTGTTTTTCGTGCAGTCTAGTGTATCTATGTACAGGCTTATAGTTCCCCATTTTACGTGCAATACCAACTTTCAAAATAAAATTACCATTTATTTTCGCGAAGGCCATAAAGAATACACTTCAACTTTCAACTAAAAATTTCAGACAACTACGAACTTAAAGCCGAAACATTCAGATTTGGGTGAATATATGTTTCACCGGCCTCCTTCCGAATCAATATCAGCCTACATCTTTTCATATGGGTGCAATTTATGCCGTGTACACTGTTAAGGAAACATGTTTTTTCTTGACTTCGTCGAGTTTCCGCATGTGCAGCTTAGTTTTAATTATAAACTAAAATTTTCGTGAAACTTAAATTATGCCCCATCCGCATAAATGAAGTAGCTAAGACTCAGTTGTAACGCTGGTAACGATGGAAACGGACGAGCATTTTGACATTTCAGTCGGTTTTGTGTTATCCAATTTAAAATGGAATTTGACGTGTTACGATTATTACGATTTCCTCTGTTTGAAGATGCACTTGTTAAAACAAGTGGTCATATTGTTCTAGTAATAATGCAGAAGTATAAAATAGGCACTAGAGAATGCAAAATATACATCTAAATATGGAATATATCCGTTTAATTATAGATAACGGACATTAACAATAATTAGATAGGATACGAATCTTTTCTACCCGTACAGCGCAGTTGATATAATGGGACCCACTCAAAACTTGGGATATATCAACTAGAATTGGAAATCCAGTATGTGTTTATAAAATGGCGTTTGTTATGCGCTTTTTGAGCAGCTGCGGTTGGTATATTTGCAAAACGTTTTCTAATATTTTCTATTCGATTTAGAAAACCCCTAAAAGTTTCTGAATTTCCTTAGCACGTTGAGTGCCAGAATAAGAAAAAAATCGGCCAGTTGGCTGTTTTCTAAATATTTACTCTAAATGCTTCTACAATACCTATACGAGTGATAAAATATTAATTGGTGTGAGTTTTTGTACTTTTTTGGAAAACAAAATGAAAATCCACGTAGGTCTGTTGCGGCCTCCGAGTGGATCTTTGGTCGCAATAGCCGTGAGACTACAGTGTGGTATTTCACTTCGATTCCTGCTTAGACAAGTTTGCTGCATGTATGTACATGTACATCTACTGCATAGCTGTGGAGCCGTATCATCTGCATTCGTGTTGAATGTTTTGTGGCAAAAGGTCGAAATGTCTTACGAAGCTGAGTAAATGCGGTTAAAGCGTTTATTACAAGAAGCATTGTCATAGGAGGATGATTCCAGTTCTTTGTATGGGGATGTCTATTTATCAGACGGATATCAAGGCAATAGCGACCCAGATTCCAGTGATTCTAAAGATTACGTTACGCCCCCGCGAAAAGTATTACATAATAGTATCTCTAGACGTGCAGTAGTGCAAAGTTATACAGATTTAACTTCGATTTCTTCCTGTAGGGTAAATAATCCAAATTCTAATTCGTTACCTTCTACTTCTTATCAACCAGAATCAACTAGTGTTACTAACGCGATTGAGGAAATTGTCCAAGCTTCTGTAGTGGATTCGTCTAATTTTTATGATAACGGTTCAGATGAACAAGTTGCACCGCAATATGAAGACCTTTCCATTTTCCGAAAATAGTTGCGGATTTTCGGCTGCATTTTATGAAACTTACTACAACTAAGAACCGTATGACTTTTATCTAGTGCTTTGGAACGACGACGTTCTTGATCTAATGGTATGTAAAGTGTAAATATATATAAAGTACTTTATTATCTATTTTCCATTAGTTACAGAAACTAACCGATATGGTGATCAGTGCCTCCCAAATAATGTTTCTCAAGTCTCGACTGACGTCCTGGCGCCAAACAACTCACAATAAATGAAGAAGTTAGTCGGTATTATTATGTGTATGAGTTTATGTCACTTTCGGACTATGCAATCTTACTGGTCCAAGAGTGTTATTTATAATAAATATATGAAACCATAATATCAACAAATCGGTTTCAGTTATTGTTGAAGATGATGCATTTTCATGACAATTCCGTAGACAGCAACGACAGGCTCCCGAAAATATGACCATTGTTGAAAATAATAGAAACTTCGTTTCAGGGAATAGTTACTCCAGGGGAACATTTTTGCATTCACGAAACCTTAGTCCCCTTCCGTGGTCGATTAAAATTTAAACAGTCAATTTCAAACAAAATATATATTTTTCTAGCGAAAGTATTGAAGCTTTGCTTAGAAAAAAGTTACATGTACGAGCCTACGACTTCGATGTCTATTCAGGAAAATCTAAATCTAAAAGTAAAAGCGTTGCAACAAAAGTAGTTTTGGATTTATCACAGGATTTACTGAATAAAAGCCCAACTATCTGTACCGGTAACTGGTATACCTCAGTTTTATTAGCTCATACACTGCTGCAGAACAAAACACATCTAATAGGTACCCTGAAAAGAAACAGAAAATTCACTCCTAAGGATGTGGTAACTCGCAAGCTGGAAGTGGGTGAAACCGCTTCTGCAGAGGATAATACAGTTGTCGTTGTGGAGAAGTGGAAAGACAGAAGAGACGTCCTGAAGCTCTGATGCTTAGCACTAAACACACCAATGAAATTGTTACAGTGCAGAGAAGGGGCTCTGAGATAAAGAATCCGAGGAATGTAGTTGAATACAACAAATACAAGTCTTACATTGATTTTACTGACCAAATGAAAAGTTACAATACTTCAGTACGAAAAAGTCTAAAATGGTACAGAACATTAGCTGTAGAATTCCTAACCGGTTCATGCCTTGTCAATGCGTTTGCTGCACATCAGCAAGTGGCTAACGAACGTATGTCGATTACAAAATTCAGAGAATAGGTCATCCGTGGACTAAACTGCGAAGAAACCGTATACCGGCAGCCGGCAGAGACACAATACAGGCGAGGAAGTGTAGGGAGCTAGAGTGCAAAGAAGCTCAGAAGAAATAGCCCCTTACAAAATGTAAATGTGATGCATGCAATAAAAGTTACTGTCTTCAATACTCTTTCTACACCCATAAGGTTAGAGTATAATTATTTAACCACTTCAATTAAGATATTAAAATTAATTTTATTTTGTACATTATTCAATAAATAAAACCACCTTATTTAAAACTAGAAATAATTTGCTTTTGTAGACTTCAATATATAAATAAATATAAATTGTCTTTAAATGTATGTAAATATTCTCTACCGCAATACTCGACATTGGTCTTTCAGACACACACCCCAAGCATATCGTTGGGTCCCCAAACCGTTTACTTTCCAAGCTGTGCGTTTTAAATCTGTATGAGTAGCCAACGCGGGGTTACGCAGCCAAAACTACACACCTACGTGGAAGACCAGGTAGGTCCCTCACGGCCAATAATGACAAAAAGTTTGAGCAGTCACGTTGGACTTTCATGGCACTCAACGTGTTAGAAACAGAAAAAAGGAAAGAATTAACCGAATAATGGTAAACATGCAAAGAAATTTGCATTTATTGTCAAATATGAAATTATATGCACAACAGAAGTGGCATAAAATTAATTAGAATCATCTAAAACGCAAATTAAATTGAAAACGAGTATGAAATCACATAGCAAAATATATGCAAATGCATATAAATCCGGCCTCTAGTGATCGCTTATAGAATTATATATAAAAACAAATAATTAGAGGTTTTAAGTCAAATACTGAAACTATTTACGTATTTATAATTTTAATTTTTCACGAACGAGGACTGGTTTTATTTAGATGGATACATTCATTCGCAAAACATGCGTTTATGGAGTTCGGAGAACTCAGGCACTTTGATGCAGAATGCTACCGAGAAGAGATTTTACGGTATTTTTTAGAAGAGCTGCGTACACAACACATGATACCTTAATAATATAATACGGGAATTTTTCGACCAACGGATTATTAGTCGAAACACACCAATATTTTATCGTGCCAGATCCTGAAACCTCATGCCATGCGATATCTTTCTGTGGTCGTATTTAAAGAGCTCTATTTTCTAGCAGCCAATACATGACCTAGATAAAAATCGCAGCACAGTATATTAGAAAAAATGTATTAAATTGATATCAATCCGTATATGCTAATAAATGTCAGCAATGGGACGGTGCGAAGAGTTTGAGCGTGTCTGGGTGGAGGTGGTTATGATTATGTTATTATCATTTGATGGAGATTTATGGTTTATTGAAAGTATTTTTAAATATTTTCATTTGAATGCTTTCTTGTCAAATCTGTTGGTAGAAGTAGGGTTAGGTACGTTTTATGATATGTTCACAATGAACTTTTCAAGGCCGACTTTGACATCAAATTAAAAAAAAACGCACGATATCAGTGTGTCCCGAGACGTCAAAATGAGTGGATGTGTGATTGTTATTTTCCAATTTGAATTCGTTCTGATACGGAGTAACACATTTTTAACCCGCACCATGTTCTTTATAAAATCAATATGGTATCTAGGAACAAACTGGCTGGCGTGCACGCTATGCAAGCTGCGACAAATATATATATATTAATGGAAATTTTGGGTATGTACTCCAGTTCATGCCCATTCCTCCTCAAAATTACCAACAACGACAACAGATACCGCAGGTGAGTCAAACTGTACCGCCTACTCTTCGACTTCCCACACCTATGCAGTATCAGCAATTCTTACCAGTTATGTCAGCTTTTTGTTAAAGACAATCTAGCCAAATTCCATAATAAACTATTACTAACATTCAGCAGAAGTGATTAGCAGCGACGGAGATCTAGAAAATATACATCCTTGGCCACAAATAAACAAAAGGAAAGGACTAACTCGCACAGATAGAAATGCCTCCCAAATGACAACACAAATTGTCGTGGAAAATAGGTATTCGGCAGTAAGTAAAAAATGATACCAATAAAGATACGAATAACTATGGAAATAGTGAAATGATTCGCAAATAACTACTAGCCAATCAAAAATATCTAAGGCTCCGCCAATCTACGTTTATAGGGTGACAAACTGTAAACACAGGGCTACTAATTTTGCATTGCTCCTAAATGATGAACAATATTCCACTAAAACATTATCAAACAGCACCATTAAAATTAACACAAACACTCCAGAGTCGTATAAAACGCTGGCCAAAAATTTACGATTCAAACGTAATACATCACAACTATCAAATAAACCACAAACGTGCAGACAGCATTTTAATTAAAAGCATACACCCTTTAATATCAACAGACAACATGAAGGCGAGCTACTAAAAGAACATCATAAAGTTCCGAGCATCATAAATGTTAAGCTTAAAATTAGTAAAGACCCACTACCTATCTTTTTTGTTAACCTGAATCCAAGTGATAACAACAAAAAAATGTTTAAACTACAATACTTGGTGACACACAAATACAAATTGAGGCACCTAGAAGAAATAATACAATATACAAGATGCCAAGCATACGAACATCCAAAACTTCCTCTTACAAACCGTATTACTGCACTAAATGAGGAGACAAAATTTGTAACTACAGCACTTGTTATACGCAACACTCGGATGAAACAGCTCATGGAAGTGTAGCTGTAATAATAAATAACAAAATTCCACACTTTGAAATGCAAGAATATGAGGAATACTATTTCCAATCAACCCCTCTTGTGATCAAGAACTTCAACGGTATCATTGTAGTGGCAGCAGCTTATTGTCTACCAATACATAACAATAAAGAAGATCAGAATTTAAGATATACTCGTATATGAAAACGCTGAGAAAAAACCTTAAAGAGGAATCCTGACTTACTATGACTAAGTGACGTGAGCTGAGAAAATCTATAATGTCTAACAATTGCAGACAAATAATCAGTGGTAAGCTGACTTATTGGTCAACGGACTTAATAGAATTTCTGATGCTTTAGGATTTTTCATAACGAAAGGACTGTCCTCCCATATTATCGATGTGAAATTGTGTCTAGATCTCTCATCGGACAACTCTCCGCTTATGTTGCCAATAAGTACTGCCGTAATACAAAGAGCGAAGACTGGGATGCATTCAGACAGGAACTCATGGCAAATAACTAAATGAAAGTACCTTTTAAAATGGAATTTGAGGTTAATGACGCAACAGAACAAATAACAAAGATAATACATGCTGCAGTTATGCAGGCCACTCGTCCACTGAAAGAAGGCAATAATATTCTTTTAAACTATCCATAACACATCAGAGAAAAAATAGCGGAGAAAAGAATTGCTAGACGTTAATGACAGTAAAGCATACTTCCTAGTGATAAAGCTAAACTCAATAAATTAACGTAGCAGGTCAAGGAACGGTTGCACAAAATCAGAAACGAAACGTTCCAGGAACATGTGAGCAACCATACGCATCAGTAGACATTGTAGAACGCAACGAAAAAAATGAACCATTTCTGCCAACGAAAAATTACGGATTATGGATCAGAGACAATACAAGTAGTACTAATATGTTTCCTATGTATCTAGCCGCAATCTTCCGGCCCCATCCGCCCTTACGAAATGAGAATGAAAGTGAAATCACATACTGTTTAGAAACTACACTCCAACTATCTTTACCTATAAAATACTTTGCATCTGGAGGCCAAAGAAAAAATATCGGTCTTGTTGTATGACAAAAAGTCAGGAGGATGTGACCTAATAAGTGCAAGGTTTTTGAAAGAAATGCCCAAAGAAACAATAGTAGCAATTAATCAAATCTTTGATGCTATATTAAGAATTCAATACTACCTTCTGCAATGGAAATGTGGACAAATAATCCCGATACCAATACTACGAAAACCACCAAATCAAACAAGTTCTTATAGTAAATGTGTCTACAATTTTTATATTCTGTATGTGTTTGTTATTTACATTCCACGAACTCCCAATATTGTTACCTTAGAAACATTAATGGAATACTTTGTTGCGCTACACTTGTTTACTAAGAATGTAATGATACTGGGAGACTTCAATATTCCTAGTTACAGTAATGATGTGGATAATGATGCGTTAACTGTAACCTTAAATAACTATTGTGATTTACTTAATGTTATGCAATTAAATCATGTCTATAACGTTAATGGTAGGCTACTTGATCTCGTTTTTGCTAACTTTAAGTGTGAAGTTAATCATGATGATGTTCCATTGGTTAAAGAGGACGATTTTCATCCTGCACTGAATATCTGTATAGATCTAAAGGTACCTACACAGGAAAACTTTCTTCCTAATCGAGAGCTCAAGTCTTATAACTTTAAAAAAGCAAATTTTCCTGAACTCTATAATATCTTGTTGTCAGTCGATTGGACTTTTCTGGGAAATGTAACTACCATAGATGATGCTTTAGACATGTTTTATAACACTCTGTATAATATCTTTGATATATATGTACCATTATATAATAGTAGAAATACTCAATATCCAAAATGGTTTAATCATAATATCATTCATATAATAAAACTTAAAAGCAAATATCATAAGAAATATAAATCAGATGGTAGGGTTAGGGACTTGACTGAATTCAAGCGTCTTAGGGCAATGGCTAAAACAAAAATTGATGAAGCCTATAAGCAATATTTAAACAATATTGAGAACTCGCTAATTACTGAACCTAAAAGTGTTTGGTCATTCGTTCAGTCAAAAAAAGGAGTAACCAGGATCCCTGGCAGAGTTCACAACAATGAGATATTTTATGAGACTCCTCAATGTATTGTAGAATGTTTCAGGGATCAGTTTAGTAGAGTATATAATGACACTAGTAATAATCGTAACTTGCCATATCCTGAAATGTTAAACTTGAACAATTCATTATGTGTAGACATCGATACAATTTCTAGTTCTGAGGTACAAGCTGCAATTGATAAACTGAAAAATAAATCAACTGCGGGAGAGGATCAGGTACCGAGCTTTTTGGTAAAGGATTGTTCAGGTGTGTTTTCTGAACCCTTAAGTATTTTATTCAATCTGTGTCTTAAAATTTCTGTTTTTCCCGATAGATGGAAAGTCACAAGGATATGTCCTGTACATAAAAGCGGAGATACTGATAATGTAACAAATTACAGACCAATTGCTATCTTAAACAATTTTGCCAAAGTCTTTGAAAGAGTCTTATATGAGCGTATCTACTCTTCTATTAAATGTTGTATCTCACCTTTTCAACATGGATTTGTTGAAAAACGCTCGACCGTCTCTAATCTCTGTTGTTTGACTCAGTATGTATCGGAATACTTGGACGTTCAAGGTCAGGTAGATGTAGTGTATACGGACTTCTCGAAGGCCTTTGATCGTATCAGTCATGACATATTACTAAAAAAAACTTTGTAACTTTGGATTTAGTCATTCCCTCCTTTCCCTGTTCGAATCATACTTATCTAATCGTCAACAATATGTCTTCTATAATGGCCATAAAGCTACATGTTTTATAGCTAAATCAGGTGTTCCGCAAGGGTCGAATTTAGGACCTCTATTGTTTCTATTGTTTATTAATGATATATGCGTAGACCTCAACTGTGAAGTTCTCATGTTCGCTGATGACCTGAAATTATTTACTTCTGTCGACACTACTCACGACTGTCTTAAGTTGCAGATGAACATTAATAAGATTGTGAGTTGGTGTAACTTGAATAATCTGCATCTTAACATAAATAAATGTAATGTAATGACGTTCACCAGGAAGCTTGTTCCCATTATATTCCCCTATTCAATTGATGATGAATCAGTAACCCGTCGTAGCATGCTGAAGGACTTGGGCATTTATTTTGATAGCGGGCTCTCTTTCTCTCACCATATGGCACAAACTGTATCATCCTCTAATAAAACATTAGGCTTTGTCTTGAGAAACTGCAAAGGTTTCAACAACTTACTTGTTTTAAAAACTCTTTATTTTACGCTTGTTCGCTCCAAATTAGAGTACGGTGCACTTGTGTGGCAGCCGTTCTACGGAAGTCATAAACTGCTAATTGAAGGAGTTCAAAGAAGGTTTCTGAAATTTTTGTGGTTTAAGAAACATCATGTCTATCCTGAGAGAGGATTTGCTTATGAAACGTTGTTGGTTGCTTTTGATACTACCTCCCTTGAATTTAGAAGGGTGAATAATGGAATAATTTTTTTGTTTAAGTTGGTGCATTACCAAATTGACTGTGAATATCTGCTCAGTAAACTCAATATACATGTTCCTGGAGCATCTACCAGAAATCACAAAACCTTCTACATTCAAAGAACTAGAACAAATGTTTTTTTTTTCAACTGTTTGTTAAGCCAGCTCAGCACTTATTTGCTTCTCATGGCTGTGTTGAAGAATGTAAGTTTAATCACTTTCACTTCACTATAGAGATTTCAATATGTCTCCTCACTACTAGCATTCATAGCTTAATTGCTGTCATCTGCACTTGATAAGTAGATATCTTGGGGGAGTTTTCTTTTCAGTCTTGTATGGATTTTTTGTTGACCTATTGGGTAACAGATGGTCGCTGGACACTTGTGTAGATTTGAGAAATGTCGCTTACTTATTTCCTTAATTGACTTTTTAATGGTGGGAACTCCTGTTTCACGGTGAATTTGATCGTTTCTTATGTACCATTCCGCGTTTAAAACAATTCTCAAGACCTTATTTTGTAACGTTTGCAGTTTTTTTAGTTGGGTTTCGCTGGCAGAGCCCCACACGGGACATCCGTAAGTTAGCACCGGTCGTATAATAGATAAATAGATAAGCCGACCGCACTCAACTTTTAGGTGGGACTTCCTGTTTATTATTGGATAAAGCTGAGCAAGTCTAGAATGAGCTTCGTTGATTTTTTTATTTATATGATATCCCCATGTGAGACGGTTATCCAAATACACTCCGAGATATTTTATGGCACTATCATCACTATTCCATGGGATTTCGTGATTTTTTAACCGTATTTTGTGTGGGCTGTTTTTGCGTCGCAAAGAGAAAATTTTAGCTTCCGTTT
>JABXWE010056988.1:0-18487 GCA_014611495.1 Limonius californicus | reverse complement strand
GGGGTTACGATCAAAGTGTACTTTGGGAGTTATGATCATGTTGGGCGTTGTGATCAAACTAGAGATTGGGGGTTATGATCAGGTAGAAGAAGTAAATATGAAAATTTGGGGGTTGTGATCATTGGGGGTTATGAACATTGGGGGTTATGAACATTGGGGGTTATGATATAGACCCATTAAGACGACTCCAGGTTTTTCTATGGAGGTCCATCCCTGGTAGTGGGACTGCAGCTGCTGGTGCCAGATTACGGTTTTTCAGTTCTGGATTTGCATGGAATAATTCGTTCCATCTCTGGGCAATGTTTATTGGTTCCTCTAGGTTTTGGTCCATCCAGATCGGTTGTCTTGATCTAAGGCGAGTAAGGGGAGGGTTGGCCAGGTCTTGTTGGGACACAGTACTCTGCTGTTGAGTATACCATGGCCAGTGAGGCAGTGCATAGAGTTTCGGCATTTGCGCCCCACGAGGTTCCGGCTAGTTTGTGGATGAGATTGTTTCTAGTTATTGTTTTTTGTGCCGTTTTGGTTAGATGTTTGCGGTAGGTCAGAGATCTGTCTAGAGTGACTCCCAGATAAGTTGGGTTGGGATTATATCTTATTTGTTCTTGGCCAAGCATCACCTCTAGTTCTACATTTGCCATTCTGTTGTTCAGATGAAATGCACAGACCTCAGATTTTATTGGGTTATGTTGTAATCGCCATTTCTTATAATATTCATGCAAAATTGTAAGGTCGGAAGTTAAAATATCGCTACCTGTTTGCAGATCTTTATGTTGTGTACTAAGGGCTAAGTCATCCGCATAGATGAAATTGTGAGAACTAGTCTTCGGGATATCGTTGGTGTACACGTTAAAGAGAAAGGGTACCAATTCAGAACCTTGGGGAAGACCATTCTTTATTGTGCATTCTCTACTTGTTTTGTTGTTCAGATATACTACAATCCTGCGGTTGCTCAGCATATTCTGTATTAAGAACGAAATTTTGGTAAAAGGGATGACTTTCTGGAGTTTGTGTATCATGCCCTTCTTCCATACCGTGTCGTAGGCCGACGATAGGTCAATGAAAGCTATAGCGGTCTTTACTCCCTCCTGAAAACCTGTTTCGATGTGGGTAGTTAAAGCTAGTACTTGGTCGTAGGTACTGCGGCCACTCCTAAATCCTGCTTGTTCCGGGATTAGGAAAGCGTCAATAGTGGGTGATATTCTATTATGGAGCAGGCATTCCAGTAGCTTGTAGCACATACTAAGAAGCGCTATTGGTCTGTAACTGGATGGGGCATTAGCAGGTTTGCCAGGTTTTAAAATTGCAAGGATCTTCGCCTTGCGAAAGGAATTTGGCATTTCTCCAGTCTGTAAAATTGTGGTATAGAAGTCTGCCAGCCATCTCTTCGCTGTTTCACCCAGTTGTTTCAGAAACTCAGGTAATACATTATCTAGTCCTGGGGCTTTACGTGGCTTTAATCCTTCTGTAGCTTCTCCCCATTTGCTTGCTCTTTCTTTGTCTAACTTTCTCAGCAGTTCATCTGCCAGTCGGGGGTCTCCACTTTGCTCGTATCTTTTGCTGAGACCTTCAAGTTCAGCTGACCAACCGGGG
Organism: Limonius californicus; assembly: GCA_014611495.1. Classification (NCBI taxonomy): domain Eukaryota; kingdom Metazoa; phylum Arthropoda; class Insecta; order Coleoptera; family Elateridae; genus Limonius; species Limonius californicus. The sequence continues at coordinate 16,897 of JABXWE010056988.1, read as the reverse complement.
ATATACTCTCTACGGAATCCTCTGGGTACACTAATTTTGGCTGCCTGATAAATTAGGTTAACGAACTGATTATAATTCCTAACTAATGGTACTATATTCTATATTTTGTTATCTACCTCTTCTCGAAAGAGTACCTAGTTCGCCTTTCTAAAGTTCCATCTAGGCAACTGTATGCTTCTAATGATTGGCATTTGCAGGCCCACGGTCAGAGCTGGGTACGAATACTAAAAATAGTATCCGAATACTTTTCGGAATACTTTGTTTAAAAAGTATTCGAAATACTTACAGCATCTGAATACTTCGTATTAATAGGATTCAAGTTACTGAGTACTCAGTATCTTCAAAGTTACGAATACCTCGAATACTTGCATTTGAAATGGCATTTGCGTGAAGACTAAACTTATGGTTTGGTTGGGTAGTAACTTTAACTACAAAATAAAACTTTAATTTTGATTCAGACGGTAACAAACAAAGTAATATTATCTATACTTATTCCCAGTGAAATATCAAAAAATCAGTTTCAAACTTGCGGGGAAGTATTCGACAAATAATAAAGTGTTCGCGGATACCACCAGCAAGTAGTTCAAGTATTCGCGAATATCCGAAGTATTCGCGAATACCGTTTATGACGGCCGAATAGCGAATACCGAGAATAATAAGATCAATTCGAATACCAATTACTTTTTATGCCCAGTATTCGAGATACCAAATACTTTTCGTATAAAAGTATTTTAAGTAGTATTCAAACTACTAAGTATTCGAATACTTACCCAGCTCTGCCCACGGTAATTATGAAAGGTTTGTGCTGGCTGTGGGGAAAGTTTCCTAGCACGTTGAGGGAACTAGCCAGTGGTATCTTTCTCTGATCTTTAGTGACAAAGCAGAGATCCGGATTGCTGTTTGTTTGCCATCTTGCAGAGCGAAAGCTTTTATTGTCTTTGGCGTCAAAAAGTAAGTGAAGATGTTCTTTTTCTGCCCATTGGATTAGTTTCTCTCCGTCTGGATTATTAACAGCATAGGCCCACATGTTATGGTGACTGTTGAAGTCTCCAACGTATATCGACGCATGTATTGAAGACGGGTGAGTTTATTGAGAGAGATTATTGTTATTTCGAATAATGGGCGCAAGTTTGAAATTTAAAGGAAATCGTAGCGGCCTTATTTTTGAGGTAGAATCAAGAAAACTTTGTACTTAGGATTTCCTGCTCAAGTTTTGAATAACCGGTTGCGTATAATTTTTGTTTCCGGTATCGGATGAACCGAATAAATTTTTGTGATTAGTCAGACTGACAAATTGCATTAAAGTCGATCTATGTCTTTGTTATACTGCAGGTACCACGTTTGTAGTTCAGTCAAAATTTCGATATCCGAAGTAATTTTATCCAGGGGAAGAAAGTCTAAAATATTTTTAACAATGTTTGTATGTTTGTACAGTAAATCGTTGCTATTTCTCAAAGTTTAGCTGATTCAATACACGGGTATTTTCCTCAAAGGGAATATTTTAAATTTATTCGTGCCCGTCCGTAGTTGCTACAAAAAGAATTGTTTTTTAACCCTAATATACAAGTTCCTTCTTGAGTTGCACTTTAAAGAGACATAATTATTTTAGCATATCATTTTAGATGTTTTCCGTTTTGTTGAAACGAATACATACAAAGAATCCTCCCCAGTTGATTTTTCGGCAAAACTAATCTCCCTTACCTATTCCCGTTAGAGAACCTGCGATCGTGTGATATGTTATTTCGACGTTTTACTTTTAACTTTCTTTTCACCTTCCAAATCTGAGGCTTTACCTCGAGACGACTGTCGACAGCGATTTCTTTGTGTCCTTTAAAGACCTCAAGTTTCTATAGATGCTATGCAAACAGGTTGATGCAAGGTTTGTTGGGCACATGAAGCTTGGAAAAAGATTTAGTAAAGACGAGGAACTACAACAATTAATAGAATTATCTTACATCAAAGTAAGAATATTTATATTTACGTTTACACGTCTAACGCGTCTATAATAATGAAAGAAAGTAGAATAAATGTTCTACCCATTTCAGCCATAAAATTGGAAAGCACTTTCGTAGGGAACGGAACCTTAGTAATTTTTATACAAATGTCCTCCAACGTAACAGATGTTTGACATCGCCTTCACTTTGACATACGAGCTCTTCAGTCTGAATACTATTATTTCTCATGACATGATGACATACATCTTTTAGATTCTCCCGGCACAACTGGACTATCAAAAAATAATATCAGGGAAATTTTCCGCAAGCACGACAGTTGGGATATCGATTTGGAGTTAGACGCGAGCTCAAACTGTAATGCACTTCTTTCAGTAGCATATTTGTTGAAGGCGCTAACATTTATCTCCAACTAGCAACTAAATGTCCCTGAAAGTGCATTTATAAATCGTAGAATAGCTGCTTTGATAAACTGAAGCTTAGAAAAGCCTAGAATATGAGAGACAGCTACAGGTTTCTATACTTTACAAAAGACAGTTCAGTGTGCTCCCAACAAATGCACAGCTTCGTGTTACGACTTTTGGATATGGGCATTATAGCATCAAAATCATTTATGAAATATAATCAAGGAAGCAATGGAATTGTTGTATTAATATGACTTCTTTTACAGCAGAAAGATGTAGCAAATATAATGAGTTAAATTTAGCAAAAATTTGCAAATGTATTCCATACTAAGAATTTACTTTTCTCAACAAGACAGTGTGCATAGTTTGGTGCTTTGCATTCGTAGAACTTGGTCGTGGAAGAAATAAGACACAAACATATACAGGGAATTTGTCTTTTTTGCATATATATCTCCTATGAATACAACGTATTGATTTACTAATTATAGATAGTTAATGGCAACCAACTTTACATACCAGAAAATAATATAGAGAGATTATTCATCACAGTGAGAGGTTATTTTCAAGGGGTATCATGAGTATCATTAGTTTTAGTTCATTTATTGCGCAGCTTTGCGATGTAAATCTTCTAACAATGTTTTAAATAGTTCTAACACAAGGACCTTTTTGGATATTTTGCCGAAAATAATCTCTTACAGTTCTCAGTCTGATACGACGTTAATATTTCAAGTTTTTTGCCTTTCCACGGTTGTATTAAAAAATCACAATTGTATGCTGAACTTAAAAAATACAAACTAATTGCTATTAATTTGACATTAAATAATTTGATTATTGTTTCTACAGCAGAGTCTTAGTTCAAAAATTGAAAGCTTTTAAATATAGTGTATAGTTGGTTGTCTATACTCTGCAGTAAAACAATGTATTGACATGTTTTTCTATGAAAGTATACGAAGCCGACAGGTATACAAAAAACACTTCCTGTATATACATTAACGTAGTTATTTAATTAACCTCTCTTGTTGCTCCTCTTTCATAGGGTTACTACCAAACCTCTACCTAACATGTGGTGTTTCGAAGAGAATACGGGCGTGTCACATACACCCTTACTATATTAAAAACGGCTTTGGTGGTAACTCTTCTCAAATGCCGCTCCACTAGCACTGGCAGGCTATCTCTTTGTGGCGTATCACTTTTTGATTCAATGCACAATGAAGCTTTACAGCTTTGTAAGCACTCTCACTATTTCTGAGTAATTGGAGCACTCGTGATCACTTCTCCAACCACAGGTTTAAACACATAATCGCCCTTCTCCAGGTTCCCTTGACCTCTCTTGTTGCGCCTCTTTCAAAGGGTTACCATTAAAGCTTCACTTAAGATGTGGTGTTTTGAAGAGAATAAGGGCGTGCAACATAGACTTTTATTACCTTTTATTACCTTATTACCTAAAAAACACTATCGCTAGTCGGCTCTCTCTCTTTGCGACGTATCACCTTTTATTCGCTGCACAAATAAGGCTTTAGTCACTCTTTCTATGTATACTATTGAAGCTTTAATCACTCTCACTATTAATGAAAATTGGAGCATTCGTGATCACTTCCCTAACCACACATTCAAATACACAACCGTCCTTCTCCAGGTTCCTTTCATCTCTTTTCTTGCTCCTTTTTCAAAGGGTTACCACCAAAACTCTACTTAAAATGTGCTGTTTTAAAGAGAATAAGGGCGTGCTTCATAGACTTTTACTATTTTAAAAACAGCTTTGGTGGTAACGCGTCGCAGATACTACTCCACTATCGCTGGCCGACTCTCTCTTTGCGACGCGACGTACCAACTCTGTCGATGCACAGATAAAGCTTTAATCACTCTTTCTATGTACACTATTCAAGCTTTAATAATTCTCACTATTTCTGAATAGTTGGAGCACTCGTGATCACTTCCCTGACCACACGGTCAAACACAAAACCGCCATGCTTGAGGGTTCCTTGATCGTTCTTCTTGGTCCTCTTCCTGCATTACCACCAAAGCTCTACCTAACAAGTGGTATTTTTAAGAAAATAGGGGTGTATTACAGTAGTATTATTTTTTTATACGTAGTTATAGTCTTAGACTTCTACACATAAGCTACGAAACAAATTGTGTTATATTTTTTAAAAGGGTTTTGTAATTTCCGATTATAAAATAATGATTACCTATCGTTACCGTAAACCATTGCGGTTACTAAACCGACATTATTTTGTTTCATGTGTTTGTGAATTTTTACCTCTATATAAGTATAAACTATGAAAAACAAAAGTATTTTATAATTTATTTATTAAACCCATGGGTGAGTTCTACTTCATGTGTTCGTGAGAACAAAATTGTTAAAAATGCCAAAAAATCTTACTAGGGGGAATTTAAACCCTATTTAAACTGCAAAGAGGTGTCCGAATTTTGGCAATTGTAATTACATTTTCTACATCTGGTTTCGGGTGGTAATAAAGATGTTTTCCTAATATTCATTTTTTACGGAGTGATATTAAGTTTTTTTATCACAAATTTTTTTCTTTGTTTTTTATTTTTCATCTTCAAAATCTAATTTGCGCTCATCCGCGTAAGCTCTAGATTTTCTACTTTAAATATTTAACAGTCACATGAACAAGTAATAATGCCACAGGTTCAAATTATTACAGGATTATAAAATTATTTTTATACTCATAAATATAAGGGCTTAGTAGAGAAGATTAATTTATAAATAAGCTGTATTAATAATTATCTGGATAAACTTGCAGCGAGGAAGCTGGCATAACATTGGTTGAATTCAGACCTGCTCGATCCACCGGACTCCTTGTATTATTCAATCGCTCCGCGGTTGAATCTGCATTGCAGCACGAGGCTAGTTTGGTAATCTTAGCAATTCTAACTGGAATTTACCTTTCGCACAATTACAATTCACTATTCTGAGATAAATTCATTGTTCTGGGTGCCGACAGATCTTAATTAGAAGTTATAGTGGAGTAAAATTTTACCGAGAATGACAAAACTTATTCTGCGATAATTGTTCGAAAATCTAATTTAGGAAATGAATTTATTAGAAAATTAAAATTAGCGATTAAAGAAGTTCCTGCAAGCGAAAATAAAAAAAAATCAAACATTTCGAAGAAATGCTTTAACGTACAGTAATTAGATTAAGCTTGTGAAAAGCAAACACTAGTTCCCGTTTGGTTTTTCTATAGCCATGATATTCCCTGAGCGAGGTATTAAATTAATATTCCAAAGCAAAATTAACCTGAACAGAATCCTTAATCAGTAGAAGTGAACCGCATTAGCTAAGTTTTTCCAGAAAACGTAATTTAATTTAAGAAAGGTTTTTGTAACGACTGCAAAACAAGGCCATCATAAACAATGAAGGTATATGATAATCAACATTAATCTAGGAACATAGTGGCTTAGAAGTGTTGGTGACTGCAGGCAAAACCTTCGATGCCTTTAATTATTAATAGTAGACCTATATTAACTCTGCAAACTAATTCAAACAAGCAACGTTAACAAGGGTTGGTGTAAATATCTCATAAACAAAATTCCCGGCGAGAAAGTATCCACCTCATGAATTTTCGAAGTAAATTTAATTATGGTTTCATAGCTGTGGAGGTCGGTTGTTGCCGCGAAACCTAACTGAAACGTCAAAGATTTCTTTGGCTCGGGCATGGTTTACTGAAGCTATTAGTATTACAACGGTGTAAAGCCACTAATTCACAAAAATACAGCAGGGTGGTATATCCATATTCTGCTAATTGATATTTACATAAGTTTGTCGGTTGTCGAATATTGTTAGGTAATGCAATATATTTTTAGAGTAATAAAAGCTGTACATAACCTAGAGGTTGAGAATGTCAGCATAAACAAATAGAAAAGAAGAACATCCAATAATGTATGTTATAGTATCCCTAATTTAGATAATCAAGCTTACAGCTAATACTTAAAACTATTTCATGCAGCAAGTCTCAGAAATAGATTGATGAATCAAGTTGAGGTTTGATTTCCAATTAATTTGTTCACTTCCTATGTACAGGCTAATGTGGTCTTGGTTTACATCAATATGAATGTTTTGGAAACATATGATAATTATATTTGGATTTTCTTATTCGTAAACAATGTAAATTAAGAACCATTGCAATATGTTTCGGAATATGTAAACAAATATGTATTTCGACGAAAGCTAAACTTTCCCTGTGTGAAATTGTTAAAACTAGTTTGCGTTTCAGTGTGTTAAGGACACTTTTTATGTTTTAATAACCTTTTAATTCATTTTAGAAAAAACAGGGAATTTTTAATGACAATTAATATCAGTTTCCTTATATACGAGGTGTGTTCAATTGAAACCCATCTTTGCTTTATACAAACTTTATTCAAAAATTTAATTACAAATAATTATCATCACAGTTAAGGCACCTATCCCATTGTTTAACTAACACACGTATACCCTGCTCATAGAATTCTTGTGGCTGCTGATTGAAGAAAGAAGTCTTCCACAGCTATCTGTACTTCTGCGTCAGACTCAAAATGCCGACCCTTTAAAGCCCTTTTCAACGTTCCCAAAATACGGAAATCGTAAGGCGATAGATCCGGGGTATAGAGTGGATGCTCTAAATCCCTCTATTTCCTTCGTTGAAGATTTTCTTTTACCACATTAGCAACATGAGGCTTAACATTGTCGTGCAGCAAAATGACCCCGCGCTTAAGTTATCCTGGACATTTCCGTCTTGTTGCTGGAAGAGGTTTGTTCAAAGATATATTGTACAGATTTGCATTGACATTTACTCCAACTTCCTTAAACTTTATCAACCAGGGTCCTTCAGGGTGGATAAAAAATGTTAACATCACCTTGCCTGCAGAAGGTTGTGCTTTAAACTTCTTCGGTGGTGGTGAACTTGAATGTTTCCACTGCATCGACGATAACTTACTGGATGGCTCGTAGTAATGGCGCCAAGTTTCGTCACCAGCAACTATTGACAAAAGAAAGTCATCACCATTTTGCCTATAGTCTGTGAGGTGTTGCAGAGACAAGCCCATTATCAAGCATTTTTGTTCATTTTGTCAGAAGGGACGTACCATTGCGAACATACTTTGCTGTAACCCAGATTACGAACAATACCAGGGACAGATCCTACACTCGCACCAACAATTTCTGAAATGTCTCTAATTGAAATGCGACGATTTTCTCTAATAAGGCCTTCCTCACATACCATATTGATTTCTGTTAATGCAATACACCGTGCACCTGGCCGCGGATCATCCATTGTCTCCTCTTCTGTATTCTTAAATTTTCGACACCATTCCTTCAAAGTTGGGTACGCAATACATGCATTTCTATACACTGCTTGCACTCGCGTATGAACCTGCAATGGCTGCACACCCTCAGTGCATAAAAATGGTACGACCGCACGCTGATCAAACGCCATTTCAAAATCGAAGTATTACAAGTCAGTTCATCAAATACATTTACAAGTAGTGTTCTGTTAAATAAACCACCCCAAACATTTACACTAAATCTCCGCTGGAAATTACGCGGTCTGGTCGCATGTGGTTTGTCCAGAGATCAAATGTGGTCATTGTGGAAATTATTAAAACCGCCTCTTGAGAAATGGGATTCATCTGACCATAGAATTTTTGAAATAAAATTATCTCGGGCGTGTTGTTGCAAAATACAGTGACAAGAATTTAATCGCTGTTGAGCATCTCCGTGATGCAATGCTTGTACACTTTGTCGATGATAAGGGTGCAGCCTCTCGCGATGTAGTAGTCGCCATATAATATTTTGTTGTAGCCTTAAATTTCGTGCTATGCGTCTAGTTCCACTTTACAGCTTCTAAAGCTGTACTGAATATAGAATGTACCAGTTTACATCTATTGGGATATTTGTTTCGATATTCTTTCGCTGAATTACAAGCGTTTTCATTACAAATATTCTTCTTCTTCTTTAGAAAATTGATGATTCTTTGCTAAGTACACAAAAGTATACAACTTTTAACAAACCGTGATAGAAACTTTAGATATAAACAAACTGTTTTTGATAGCTGATTATGTTTTACTAACTTTTGTTATTAAACTATGGCTACTACGTTTTTCAACTTAATTTAGTGTTCAAGGGGATAAATATTTTAAAAACCCTATAGCTTCTTAACAGAGAAAGATAGAATCTATATTCATATGAACATTTCTTCATGAAATTACATCTAGCTTTCATTGCCAAAGTTTGTAAAGAGGCTAATGAATCACCCTGTATATTGCGAGGATTCTACGGCAAGGGCCTCTTCTCGCATCGCAATCTCCAAGTCATCCTATCTTCCTAGTCATTGTCCTGTAGCTTGGCAACTTGATATTGCGGAATTTGTATAACCTGCCCGACTTTAGCTAGGCCTACCACTTTTCTACCTATTTTCTGGCCTGTACTCCCATATCTTCCTCGACCATATCTCGCTTCGCATTCTTCTTATGGGGCTGTACCACAGTAACTGGCTGGGCTCTATCCTATCGACTATACTTTCTTCCATCTGTATTTGTTCTCTAATGTGATCATTTTGTATATGCTTACTTCTTGATATGCGCCAGGATCGTTCGAGGTAGTCCATCGCCATTATGCTACATTGGTTTTCAGCTAACAGTTCGTCAAAGCGTTATTAGATATTAATTCAGAAGGCCTGTGTTTCCCACTACCATTTGAGATAATCGCTGTTCGGATAAAACTTATTTAGTTAGTCGCCATCTTCAAACCTTACGGTGTAAAGGAGTGAAAAATCTTTCACTTCTTCCTAACTATGACTAGATTATTGCTTCTTCCCATATGATGTCATGATTACTAAGAACCGTCTCTTCCCATTCCGTTCGTGGCTTTTCTTCTTCTTTAACCTTTTTCTATTCGGTTTCCAAGCGAATTTCGTGAATTTGTTTAATTCATTCAGGTGATACGGCAGGAACATTGTAGATTCCCTTGCTGTGTCTTGTACTGGATGGATTGGAAATTCGCGTTTCTTTTGATTTCCTTGTTTTTCATACTCTATAATTTAGTTTTGTTCCCGAGTCTTCGTAAAGAACTCAATTATATACCCTGAAATTGTAATTTATGACTTGAGCCTAAACACCTGGTATCGGATGCATGCAAAAAATATGCCTAATTTCTGTTCCCAATTTTAGATCGGCCCCGAAGCTTTAAAATACAGCGTGTTAGACACGCAGAATACTTTTTTGGATTTTCTGAGGTCCGAAATTCTAAATTTTGCTTAAAGGTGATTACAATGTACAGCAGTGTGTAACTTACAAACATTTCTTGAGCATATTGATAGTTTGCGGGCTTTATTAAGAGCTCTCGCAATGTTAAACTATATAATCGTATAGAAAGTTTCGGTTCGTTCTTGTCAGAACTGGAAGAAGTTTTGCTGTAGTAGTTGCTAGTTTTCTTATTCTTGAAGACACGGAAGTTTGTTATTAACCCCGAAGCTACAAAATGCTTACTTTCATAACAAAGTAATGAACGATATGAAGATCACCGCCTAGTTATAAAAGCCCTGACCATACGGCTTTTCGAAAACTAGAAGTAGGTACTGTAATCCTGAAAAGTTTTAGTTAAAGAATCTTTATTTGCTGTGCTATTAGGTGTCATCCAAAATTTATTTATTGCAAATACTGCTTGAACATAGTAGGTAATTCAGTATAGGGCGGGATGTTATAAATGACTCAGAAGAATTGTTTCGTAGAATTGTTTAGCAGAAGTTATATTTAACGTTGTTGGGTTGAACTTGGTGCGTAGGGTATAAACAATTGAACAACTTTGTGGACTATTAGACATTCCCGTTGTTAAGTCATAAAACAAAAACAATTTTAAATTTAGAAGATAATAAGTTGTAGTATTTATATCTTCCTTGTTCTTTATAAACATGCTAATTTGTTAAAGTTGGCGTTTGGTTTGTGTAGAGTAACAATGTCGTTAATAACTTAGCAAAATTAAAAAGAAGTTTAAAAAATATACAAACAGTTCGCTGTATTTAGTTTAACATAATTATATCACTACCGTATAAAATAGGAAAACAAATAAATACACTTTTAAACCAGAAGAACTTGAAAGGATCGGAGAAAAAATGTACGAAGTTGAATATGCAGATTATAAGTTGCTCCCAGAACCCATTAAAATTTTCCATTAAAAGAATAATCACAATTACTTTTTTTGGTTACTAAAACAAAAAGTAAGGATGACTAATCAATAAACAATCTATAAAATATCTTTTTTCTATACAGCACAACAACATTTACAAAATGAATATGCGAGTGATCAGGTAGCAGGTGGAATTTGTTGTTGTATGTAGGTTATATTGTGTATGTCTCTACCCGCACCCACATTATAGCATTTTCTAGATAACGTAAGTTTACATATCCGTCTCTATTCACGAACAATCTAAGTTTTGTTGTTTTAAGCGAACTATGCGTTTAAATTCCATAATTAGTAGCGTTTATTAATTCATTTGTACTTGAAACCTACACCTGTATTATGCAGCTGGCAGAACTGCCTAGAAAGTGAAAAATTATGTCCAGAGTTGACTACATGTTATAACCTCAACTTCGGCGAATTTTTTCCTAAACCTGCTTTTTGTATAATTCGCGTAATGGCGACTGTTGCATAAATAGCTTTCTAGGTCAGATTCGTTTATTCAGCTATTCGTTTAACGATGACTAATAAATAAACAACCTATAAAATTGTTTTTTTTTTCTATATTGTACTACAAACTTACAAAAGAATTATTCGGGTTATCATAAAACATTTGTAACCTGTTGTCCGTAGTCTATATTGTCTATGCCTCTAGCCAAGCTTAAATTACAGCAATTTCTACACATCAATCTATCATCACGAACAATCTAAGTTTTGTTTCTGTAAGGTAAGCAAACTACCTATGCGTTCAAATTCCGAATGCAAATTGTAGAAAACTGTCATCGTCATCATCATCATCATCATCATCTGACATGGAGCTGACTCAAGGTCGATCCTGGATACGCTAGGCCCACCCCATTCTAGTAGGTGGGTAGGAATTCAAGGATAGGGTGGGATCGGGTGGGGCATTGCACAACGTTAGCACGTCTGCAATGCCTACCGCAAGACACCGCTGCTGCAACACCGTGTAGTTAGTAAGATACGCATCAATGTGTTGTTGAGTACGTACCCGAGACCGTTATGCTGTTAAGCATTTGAACCTACTAACTTTGATAGCAAATTTTCGCAATGTTCTGATTTCACATTTATCTCGTCTTCTTAGGTTACATAGTGCACCTATCTTAGTTTCCTAGGAACTAATAGTTTCTTAATAGGTACTCCCTGACTGAGTTAAATTGACCTTTATGCGATTACGCCTCTGAGCCTAATATCTTGGGGATCGAGATTTACAGTGTTCGTAGGTCTTATCTAGTTAATGTGTAAGGTTAACAGCATGTTCCTATCCTAGGTGCCTAATGACTACCTAACTACTGGAGATTTACCGCCCTGAGTTCCCTTCGGTTTCCACTGAGTTGGCCGTTTGCTTCGGGGTTGAACATCCTGCTTTTCCCTAGCCTTCCCCGCTGCAGTGCAGAGCTAGCTATCCGGCGTTTTCTTCCCCCTGTTGCTGTTGCGGGTGTGTTCCCCGTCCTCACTCTATGTCTTCTTCTTCGTCTCCGTTGGACTTTTCGTCGATCGATTCTTGATCGGATTCTTCGTAAATTCTTCTGGCCTCTCGTCGGATATCCTCTTTTCGTCGGGCCCACTCCTTCCATGTCTGTTTCGGTATGCTGTTCTGTTCTGTTCTGGATGTCCCTCTCCAGTGATGTATTCCACGTGTAGCAAGGTCTTCCGATCTTCTTTTCCGCAGCTTGCATGGCATACGCTTGCTGTAGAGGATGGGTGGCAGGTCGTCGTAGGATATGTGCCCAGTATTTTGCAAAGCGCGGCCCTCCCGTTTCTAGTTTTCTATTAGACTACTAGTGCTACCAACTACTGCTACGGACTACAGAGGACTACAAAGGACTACAATGGCTTCTTCCATCTGTGACACTTAGCTTTTAACTGCGTCACCCTCGGTGTTGCTGTGGTCTGTCTCGATCTCCGTTCCTTCCCTTTGGTTGTAGCACCTTGTAGAGGCGGCGGTGGTCCTCCCCTCTTCCGTCTCCGGGTAGATACCCGCTCCCAAAATTGTTATGTTTTTATTTTCAGGAAGCACTTGCACAAGCGTTTTGCGAGCACTCCCGTTCCCGCTTTGTTATTATTACAGCAAAGTTAAATAACCTGTGTTTAGCGGCGGGAACTATTGCGCTGAACTAAAGAAATGACTCGGCTCATGTGTAAGTCGGGTCACTAAATAGTAGACCGCAAATCTGACCGCCCTAGAACTCAGTTTATTTTCTCCTAAGTATAAGAAATGCTAAGAGTCAAAATATTATTTGAAACCTGAATGCAAATGGCAGAAAACTGCCTAGAAAAAGTATAACAGTGACTAATACAGTAAACAGCATTTTCACTCAGATCCATTCATTCAGTTATTCGCTTAATAATATTAAAATTATTTATTTCTTGCTCGACGTGTAATTGTTTGTAAATATTTAATTATTTATAAAGATTCAGCTGGTAACTGCCGTCTGCTACTAACGTTTCTTTTTCAGAATTTAAATCTTTATAATTTTCAGCATTGATTACTTCTTTATGCTCATCTTTAACTTCCATAGCTTCAAGTATATTACAAACTAACTCAAAATCATAAAGGCAAATTGCTACTGCATTATCGCCACCCCCTGACAGAAGAATCTCAAACCTTGATTTCAGTAGTGATCTGCTAACCTACCTCAAATCTTAAATACTAATTTCTGAGAATAGGAAACAATACATCCAAATTTAATAGTGCTCAGTCAGTCTTCTATTGATGAAGGTCATTCGACTAAAGTTTAAGAATAAAACAAAACATCGAGTGTAGGAATCTATAAACTAAAATCGTTAATGTTAAATAATTATGCGGACTTGCAGGTTTTACAATCTCTACGGTAACTATTTTTAAAATCCAAAACTTCCAATGGAACCATGTTGAATGGCAGTAATGGCTAATTCATGTATTTCCTGTAATAACATCGGATACAAAAACTGTGGGTGAAAATGATGTTGACTGAAAAAATTGCCGAATCTAGTAATATTCAATATAAAAATGTCAAATGGATATTATGTCGAATGACAAAATTCCTAATATAGTAACGGCGAGTATAGAAAGATGGGATGGAAATGGCGTATGTAATGATGTCGAACAAAAAGATTTAGAATATGCTACGTAGAATTTATAGACGCCGAAAGGGCAAAAAATATAACAACACAACGACCAATACAAAAATATCTAATGTAATAAATAGTGTCATGCAAGTAAGATTGAATGGAAAATATATGGGATGCAAACATTTACATTAAAATTATTCTTGCGAGTAACTTAAAGGTCGAATATAATAGCGTACGCAGTTCTTTGTCACGACCGTTGATGTGAGTGTACCTACAGAAATACCTTCATGTTATTCAATTCCATTTAGTAAACTTTCACTGCATATCTTATTCTTTAATGTTTTAGCAGTACCAGCAGATAAGATAATGTATAGTGCCTAGGATATTATACATTTTCTAGCTATAAATAAATAAATGTTAGGGTCGACCTTCGGGGGGGCTTATAAAAAGCTAAATTTTTGATTTAAAGAAGTTCTTGGGTAAACAAACAGCGGACGCGATCAGAACTCACTAGCGGCGACAGGCAGGTGACATACAGCAGATAATAAAACATAGACTTATTGATCCGTCAACAAATATTAGGCAGTTGTACTCACCAGGAGTCGTCAAGCCTCCCCCTGGATTGGGATTTGAACAGGATACGAATGCTCATTTGCCGGCTAGCTGCTGTGGTCTCAACCATTAGTAATCATAGAGTAATTACTACAATTACGCATATATTCTGGTGCACCAATCCTCTAGAGAGAACCACGCAATTGTACAGAGACTCTGTTATTCACAGTAGTCACGGTGGGATATTCCAAACAGCCAACATGCGATAGGGATAGTTAAAACTTAGTTGGCCAATCTCCCGCGTAAAAGTCAGCCGATGCCATCCTGGCATTGATGTAAAATTCATAATAATAATAATAATTCAACATGAGCGCCTTTACGAGACCGTCTCTGCCAGCTGACCTCCTGATCTCCCGAATGATTTCTAGATGAATAGTGATTAAGCATACCACACACATTATCTCCTTTACATTTAGTTACATTCACTACGTAACTATTTCTAATAATTACTTACATAGATACACTAAACTTGTATAATATCGATAACTTGATGGCACACAAACTATAACTTCGCCAGCGCAATAAACACATAAATAATATCAATAATATCGCACCTTGCCTCATCTTAGAGCATAATCGCATCGTGATCAGTTAGTAGGTTTGTAAACACTATTAATCAGTTATAACACCAAATTTGCATTACTAACGCCTAGCCATCAACAACGCTATCATCGGTAGACTGCTCTGCTCGGTATTTTACACCTCACTGTCCATGTTTACTCTTAACATTCTAAGAAACACTCCCACGGGCGGGTGCACTTAGTGACCCTCCCGCATACACCTTCTAAAGCCATTCTTAACAAATGTTGTCTTGAGTTACGAATATTTAAGTAAATATTTGTTTGTTGATGGTACATTTAAATAATATTCACAGTAGGCACAAACCTCTGCCATGAACATAAATAAATCAATAAATAAAAGTTTAGCAAAATTAGTAGCCATTGTGTATTGAAGTTCTTGTGTACCGATAATTCCTGTTGGCACTTCGGATTGTCAATCTGTCTTGTACGCCAATTTCGGACTGTGTTGTTACGATACAAAGTAAACGCTACGTATCTTTAAAATGTCTCTATTTAATAAAGTAAAACGATATGTGTTTCACAAACAACGGTCGGAGAACAATTTCAACGTAATTCATAGTGCAGTAGCGCCGGGGTTTAGTTTCCGCGATGGTATCTCCCACTACGCCTGTCTTTGGGCTGATGAGGGTGTAGAAGTCACTGTTTGCATAAATGGTTGCACAACAGAAGGTTCGACGAACACCGCTGCCATCAGATCTTGTGTACCGATAATACATGTTGGTACTGGGAGTTGTAGATCTGTTATAGACGCGACTTTCGAGTTCTAGGCCATTTGTTCGCTGCTGTTGGTTCGCCACTGATTGATCGGTTGCCGACTGTTCGCTGGAAGAGATGGTCGCTATCAGTTTGCTCGTCAAGTAGCTTGCACACAGTACTAAATGTAACTGTCCTAATGCAGAAAAACTAATTTATACTTTTACTGCTAATTTAGTACATCTTTTGATTCATAATTACAAACTTTGATATAAGGAAAGTATACTTTTTTAATATAGATTATAATATTTTTATGTAATATTCGTTTATGGAAGTGGTCTGAGTGGATAACTGCTTATTAAAGTGTTTGAAAACTTTAAATGCTGTTTTTATACGAATAAAGCCATTTTAACGATGTTTGAAGCGTTATTATATAAAAATAAATTGAAAATATATACAGTACATCGTTGCTAATTCGGATAAATCAAATTTTCCACCTGTATAAATTAACAATTTTACGGTATAAAGACACTTTAAAAAATTACACAAATAAAGCAAGGAGCATATTTTAAGGGATTTCTTATTATTTTTATGAAAAAATAATAAAACTGTATTCAAACATAATGATTTTCTTTAACATACTAACTAACTTTTTTCTGATTATTTCCAAAACAAGCACATTGGTTTTTAATCTTCATAATGAAACATTTTGCAGAATTCTGTTAACTGTTAAGAAAATGACCGAACAGCATATATTTGTGCATGATTTTATCACAAGACTCTTCTACAAACTCACATTCGCGATTGGTAGTATTCACCCCATTATCCAAGTCTTTGCAATTTGACCTTGATCTGTGTGCCCACCGTGTCCAGTTGCTCAATTAGAAACCTCGGAGTTAGCTTGTGGTTCACTACAACCGATTTCTATACAGATTCCAATTCCAATTCAGATTGTATCTCCTGCACATCATTATCCTTTTAGACAGAGTAGCTTCCAAGTTTGTTTGATACTTCTACCAGTTATAGTTTACCATGACCAACGCAAGTTTATGACATTCTCCTCCGAATTGCAGGTCTTTAATATGATGTTTTGTGAAATAATTGTTCTAAGGTATTAAGTTAGTCAACATCTTTTTCCTTTAATATTTTTTACCACATTTTGAACCATTGCTTCTGCTACTGCTGTACAGTAGTGCTGTCAAACGATTCCGAGTCTAGAATCGGAATCGGTTCTTTAGCTTTAAGAATCGGTTCTGCGGCGTCGTTAAAACCGATTCTCGATTCTAGAATCGAAATCCGATTCTAGAATCGAGAATCGAAATCCGATTCTAGAATCGAGAATCGAAATCCGATTCTAGAATCGAGAATCGAAATCCGATTCTAGAATCGAGAATCGAAATCCGATTC